>JBANCV010000368.1:0-42559 GCA_037040105.1 Amiota albilabris
GGGTTGAAAATAAATTTGTTTCCTTTTTCCTTTGGTGTTTGGTGTTTTCTTTCAATTTCTTCAGTATATTATAATGGTTGGTTTTTTTGCACATAAATTTTTTTTTTTTTTTTTTTTTTTTTTGTTTGCATCTCATGCATTTCCTTAATCAATGTAATGTAATCTCCATACCGCCTTTTGTTTTCAATGCTCATTAATTCATTACTTCATTCATTTGTTTTTTTTTTCGTGAATACTAAAACAAAACTAACAAGAAATAACAAAAAAAAAAAAACAGAAAAGTATTTTGATTTTTACCAAATTAGAATTTCTTAGATATTTTCATTAATAACGTGAGAAAAACAAATTGAAAAGCAAGTGTGTTTCAAGTGACTCTAAATCATCAATTTATAATTAAAAAAAAAAAAAGAAATAGTTATATAAACATAAACAATAAACAATAATTTGTATAAAAAAATCGTTAAACAAAATAACAAACAATTACAATAACAATAATAACAAAAACAAAGGTATAAACAACGAAGAAGAGGAAAAGGAATAAAGCAAAAGCCGGCGACACATTAATTTTGTTTATATTTTTGCCGGTTGTACTTTGCCTGCTTTCATTACATTTCCTATTCGCGTATTTGTCTTCGTTGTCGTTGTCGTCTCATCTCATCGTCTCAGCGTCATCGTCATCGTAGTCGTCGTTATTGTCCTTCGGTATTTATAATTGTGAAAACAAAGATTTAAGAATGCCTCCAAAGAAAGTGCCACCACAATTCAAGAATCGTAATCAGCAAAATCCTTTTTCCTGTCGTCCTATGGAATTCAAACAAAAGAAAAGAAATTTTTCAGTGGTTCAAAAGAGAGAAGGAGCAGGGCCACAACGTTTCCAGCAACGTGGTTATCATCCAAAGAAAGACGGAGTAAGGAAACCACACTTCCAATATCGTAATCAAATGAAAACCAAGAATGGAGGAGGCGGACCAGCACGATTTAAGAATCGTAATCAACAAAACCATTCATATGGTAATCCTCCGATGAAAACAGATAAAGGAAGAGGGCCATCACGATTCCAAAATCGTAATCAACGACGTCGTACACCTCCTCGTGGTGGTAATCGAAATGCACCTCAGAAAAAAGGGTATGAAGCCAAACGTAACCCAAAAAGGCAAGAAGATAGGCAAGGTCCTACCAAACCATTTATAAGGAGTCAATCTGTGCCACCAAGATGCGGTGTAGGAGTGGAATATAATCATGGTAATTATCACAACACACAATACACAACACATTATGTATTACAATAACATTGTTAGTGGTTTCTCTACCCAAATATAACTACGACTTCAATCCAATCCAATGGGTTTGGTTTCCAGCTGTAGTCAGTCAATTGATGATGGTCAATTGATTTGCAGACAAACAAAATGTTATTCGTAAAATAATTTTTTTTGTTTGTACCATTTAAATATCAACCAGGCAGTTCTAATTCAATTTTGTTGACAGAATTCCGAGAAATGCTCAAGATGTCGATATCAAACAATTGTTCCAAGAGTGTGAACGGTGATGTATCTCCAATTGGCCCATATTCGCTTTCACAACTTGTAGTCCACGTAAATGCAAATGCTCATCAAAATGAAAGTGGAAGTGAAAATGTTGATAAGCTTACATATGCTACTGATGGTAATCATCAATGGAATAAAAATTGCTTTAAGAAAAAACCGTATGAAAAAAGAGAACCAATAATAAACAGAACAAATAAACGAACAATTGATGAAAAATTGCAAGTGAAGGAAAACAGTTTCAAGATTGATGAATCAGATGCACGAGGATATCGCCTATATCGCTATAAAAGCAATTATCGAAACAAAAAAATTGGTCCACGCACACCGCCGTATCCAGCAGAAGAGAAACCATGTTCATCAAATCTTTCAAATGTTTTAAAAACTGTATGCCATGGTCAAAAGGGCATGGGAAGTAAAGGATATTTTGTTCCAGAAATTTGGATACATCCATGTGATCCACGATTAAAATCAATCGAAAAACGGGAAACGTGTAATACACCAACAACACTTATGGTACCAAATTGGGATGACGTTCTTGAGCCGCAATGCCCCACTGTTGAACAATATAAAGCGAGATTTTTAAAACCTTCGCAAATTTCCTATGGTGATTACACGAATGCAAGTAAATTATATACAAATCGTTCATTTTCATCATCATCATCGCAATTATCATCACCACCAGTACGACGATCAAAATCACTAATACCATCATCAAAACTTCCAACAACAGTTCATAACACTTACGGGGTAGCAAGAATGAATACTACATTACGACGAGCATTTAACAAACTTGATCAAGCGACACCAGTTTCGGATAAAATTAAAATGAATTTATCGATTGAATCAAAATCTCAACCGATTATAAATAACAACGCCGATAATCGGGCAAGTTTTTCAGTAGATTACAAAATACCATTTGAAGTAACCCCACATCCAGCAACTAATGAATATTTTACGCGGTATTTTTCTGCTCCAATTAGCTCTGCAGTTTTAAGTGCAACATCTACAATTGAAAAACCATATTTGCCTCCAATTGCCACTGGTGATGACACACTGTTCAGTCTTAGTACAGACAAAGAGAAAGAACTGGAAATAGTGAAATCTTCCTTAATTAAGAAATCCCCTGATGATGAAGATTCACTCAGCAACCATAACAATCTAAAGCAGTTACATTCAAATTTGGTGGTGTCCGATGATAAAGCCATTGCATCAAAAAATCAGTTCAAAACACAGAAGAAGGAATCACGTTGTAAGTCTTCTGAAACTCAAAAAGTATTAGATAAAGATGAGACAAGGAAGAGGTTGGTGTCGTCAAGCTCAATCCCCTCAGTATTTAATGAACGTCCAGCAAAGCGATCGTCCTTACGTCATTCCAAACAAATTAAGAAATCGAAATCGGGACCTGGATTTTTTCAACGTAATAAGAGTTCCTTAGTTTCAGACTTGGTTAAGAAAATATGTGAACTGCCAATTCCCTCAGAATATACTGAACGTCCATCAACCCAATCTGCACTTAAATCAACACATCAAGAAGTTTCACACTTGACTGATATAAGAGATGAGCTATTGCCACAAAGCTCCATTCCCTCAGAATATGATGAACTTCAAAAAATCGATTCGATTCTACGTCAAACCGAACCGCAATCAGGCAATGAAGAAGTTACACACTTGACTGATATAACGGAAGAGCTACATTCTCCCAGCTCTCTCCACTCAGATTATGATGAATTTAAAGAAATCCAATCGGCTCTACGACAATTCCAACTGCAATCTGGCAATCAAAAATCTATCGCCTCAGTAAATAATGAACGTCAATCAATCCAATCGGCACTAACTAAATCAAAGCAGGAATCGGGATTTGAGAAGAAAGCATCACCAACAAGTCACAGCAACATAAGAATTGAAAAACCATATTTGCCACCAATTGCCACTGGTAATGACACACTGTTCAGTCTTAGTACAGACAAAGAGAAAGAACTGGAAATAGTGAAATCTTCCTTAATTAAGAAATCCCCTGATGATGAAGATTCACTCAGCAACCATAACAATCTAAAGCAGTTACATTCAAATTTGGTGGTGTCCGATGATAAAGCCATTGCATCAAAAAATCAGTTCAAAACACAGAAGAAGGAAGGCTCCGATAATAAAATTTTTCCTGGCTACGATCGTAAAGATAAAAATGCATCATCTCCACTACTGTTTAAAAATTCATCACCTCCAAGCTCACTATCTTCAATCGATAACAAACTTTCAAAAACCCAATCGACGCTACAACATTCCGAACAAATAAATGCAGAAAACTCGTTTAAAATAAAACAGAAATATCTGAATAAAGAGGGTTCAGTATATAACTTTGAGATAAATAAGAAAGCAGAAGCATTAAAGCGTTTCAGTCAACATGAATCAAGAACTTCAGCGGTACCACTTGCTAAATCAATAGACCCAATCAAGAAATTACGACCAACCAGCCCACCCGCATCAATATTTGAAGAATTACAGCGTATAACTTCAACAAAAACAGATAGAAAAGTACTAAGCATTTTGAATAATTCCAATGATGTCATACCATCAGTAGTTTCGAATCGAAATCAGTTCATGCAAAATGAAATGAATTCTCTATTTCACCCACGTCTTCCACATGATAAAACTCAAGAAGCAATGGATTTGTTACCAAGCTTTACTCCACCATTATTTACTGAACATCCAGCAACCGGTTCCAAAGGTTCCATCATTGAACCGAGCAAACAGTTAAACAAAGAAGAACTATCAGTTCTTTCATTACCAACAATGGCTGAGCTTAAAGAGAAAAAGTTATCATCTAGTCATGTAGAACTATTTAGAAACCCATCACCACCAAGCTCAAATTCTTCAATACATGATGATGAAGTTCTACCAATTCAATCGACGCTACCTCAGCGGAATAAAATGAAATTAAAAAAGAAAAATTTAAAAAAAAAAAAGCTAAAGGAAAGAAAAGTTCAAACAACATTAAATAATCCAATCAGTCAAAAGAAAAGAGTCGAACAATCATTAATTAAACCATCCAGCCAAAACGAATCAAAAAGGTTGGCATCTCAAATTATGATTATGGTACCAAATCCTACATCAATAGATCCAAGATTACGAACATACAGACTAACCCAAGGATTGAAACCATTAGAATTACCAGTGCCAAAGTTTCATCGAGGATTTAATAATAAAGAAAATATATTAAAAGTACCAGATAAATTAAGGTAATGAAGAACCATAACACAACAACAACAACAACAACAACAACACATACACAAACACAAACACTAAAACATACAAATTTTATATAGGGCGGCTTACCAACCTACCTCTACATATCATAGCTTATGGCCTAGGCAAGATCTAGAAATATTTATGAATTTTTTGTCTTCACGGTTTGAAAACAATTGTCACTACACATTTAACAGATTAGTACTAGTATGTCATTGTTCTTCATCTGCCTGAATGGCTACCGTCTTCGTTTTATATTCATTTATACGAGTATAATTATTTATAAGAAATATGGTATAGTATAAAAATCTCATGTCTTTTATTACAGCTGGTGAGATTTCAAATCGTGAAAATTTACAACCAGCTTTTTCAGCTCAACTAAAATTTATTAATAAATTTATTTAATTGCCATTGAGTGGCAAAAATGATCATATTTCATTCATTTCCATGCATCCCCCCTCATTTCATTTGGTTGGTCTATGTAATCATTAATATTAATTCTTTCAATTATGCACCATTTTATTGTAATTTTTCTTACTTTCATTCTTTCATTATTGCCTCGTATTTTCTTTTTCTTTTTTTACTTAGTTCATCACTTTTAGAATAAACATAAGAACAAATATTTTAAAAAAAATTTTACTAAACTGCACTAATTTTGTTTTTAATTTGAGTAGAAACACACACATTTTTGAACATATTTATAATCGTAAATAATAAAAAAAAAAAAAAAAAATAACAAAAAACTATGTTGTTATTGTGTTAACACAGTTGTTTTTTTTTTTTTTTTTTTTTTTAATTCTGCATTTGGTGTATTGTATAAATCAATGAATGAATGTGATTTTTTGAAATTTTCTAATATATAAATTTTATTTTCTTTTTGTTCTCTTGCATTTCAAATCCTTATAGATACTTTGAGAAGCATCAATCGCATTCGTATCAGGTGAGTTTAATAATTTTTAAAATTTATTTTAATATGGTTCTTTTTTAACATTATTTATTTTAGTTATTTATTGAATATATTTTTTGTCTTTGTTTTTATCTCTCTTTTTTTTTTATAAATATAATTTTAGTTATTAAGAAAACTATATTTTTTTGATTGAGAGACTTTATTAGTTGTATTCATTCAATCAATCAATTCATCATTCATTGTAATATTTTGATATCTACCACACAATCAATCACAATTCAATCACATTATATATGGTTATTATCATTTTATTCTGATCTGTTTGTCTGTCATCTATTAAAACTAAAATGATTTTAATAAATATGTATTAATGAAAGTTCGTATGGGTTTTGTATGAGCAGTCATTAAAATAAAAATAATATTTATAATCTTAAAATTCATATGTTCTTGAGAACCCAAAGAAGAAGAATTGAATGAAACCTATAAAATTTATGAACGTTAAAAGATGTTTCTTACTATATTTCGCAAAAATACAAATGGCAAACAGTAAAATCTCTAATAACCGGACACTAACTGTCCGTTAATGAAGTTGTCCGATTATGGAAACATCAAAACTTAAACACATTAAAAGTGTGCGTCTATGAAATTTGTCTGGTTATTGATTTTGTGCGGTTTCATGAGAGCTTTTATTGCTGTATAGCATATGTAGGGCAGAAAACATTTTGTTCTATGGCAAGTCAGACCGATCGAATCAATATGTCCAAACTTCTCTCTTTCAAATTATAATGCAATGCAATTCAATAATGGTGGATGGGATATGGACTATCGGAATGATCGGAAAGGTATAACGGACTGATTTTTTATAAAAGTTGTGTTTTGGTGGTTTTGAGTAAAATTTCTCGGTAACGTATGTAGATACAGATACGTGTTTGTGTGTGTGTGTAAGGTATTTAATCTTTGGTAAAACTAAAGTTTTCATCATTTTTTTTTCTCATCAACTAAATCTCAATTGTACTTTCGATTTGATTTGTGTCATATTAATAATAAACAAGCAACCAAATTCAAAGAATATTTTGGATTTGGTTATGTTGTTTTGATCAAAATCTATTTTAAATATTTCGTTCAACACAAGAAAATAGTAATAATTTTCGGTACTGAAAGATTGGCAATTTTTTTTTGTTTTGGAGAGACGATGCAAAATTGTGATTTGATATTATTTTTCTCTATTGTTTTGTGTCAGTCATACCCTTCACAGAGTTTCTCGAAATGTTTTTAGAGGTGTCTGCTGGCCTTTTGTTCTTAGTTTAATTTACAGTTGCAACGGCAACTGCAAATCAGCACAGCAAGGAAATAACAAGACGTGTGTTTCTTTCGAAGTCATCACCACCCAATCATATATTATTTGTCTATTCGTGATTGTAAATGATAATGTAAAACAATAATTCAACATAGTACATATTACAATGTGTATTGTATTCATAAGGCTTGGGGGGGGAATGGTATTAGCATGTACATAATGCTGATCGCGAAAGGGCAAACTTACCCGGAACTTACCTTGAAGCTGGTGAAGCCAATTTTGGACTGTTCTTAGTTTCAGTGTTCGCCTTGGAGTTTACAGGCTTGAGAGACCCTACCGAAAGCATAGTCTAAAATCAGCATTGCTCTTTGGATCCTTACACGTATTCAGCACTCTTATCATCATCAAGGCGTCAATTCATAACACACATATACATATATTGTCAGATGTTGTTTTGTCTTTTCACTTTTTTTTCTGTTATAACATCGACCCTGAAGACCAAAATCCTTTCGAAGGACATCACATCATTTATTTTCAAACATTTTTGGGGTAAGTCTTCATTTGTGTATCGAGTATTTAGTTAGCCCAAATCCATAACATCTCTGATAGATAGTGTTCTAATGCTTCATTAAAAATTATTATTATTTAATAGTTCAGATTTTGTTTAATAACCCCTGATGGATAGATGAATGGATCAAAGCTCTGTTATCCGAATTATTAGTGTATTAGCAAAATCTCTATTTTGTTTAGATTACTTTAAACAGGCAGCTCGCAAGTTCATCCAAAAGGCTTTCGGCACATTGTGATGCCTGATTATATGGGGGAGGGGATGTTTCAGAGGCCACACTTCCATCCTGATGAATCCACGAACAGAGACAGGTCCCCTAGTGGCAATTTTGCACCCAAATTTTCAAGGAACGGTGTCCCGAGAAGACGGGATCGTTTATCAAAAAGATCAGGGCAATCACATAGAAGGTGTTGAATATCCTTTGATTTTTCCTCATTCTAACAGCTACGACAGAAATCATGGTGTCCATGGCCAATTGTGCAGTGCTCCCTTTAGGACTCCTGTCATCATCCGAATCATTTTCTTGGTAGCTAGGCCCGCTTCATGCACACCAGTTCTTTGGTTTTCTCTTTAAGTCCTGAGAGGTATCTTTTAAAAGTGTACGACCCCATCTGGTTACCTATAAAACCAGAATGGCCAGATTAACGTTACTGAGTGCTATCGAGATTGGTTAAGAGCCGTCACCATGCTACAAATACATAGTTTTGCTTTCCATTTAAGTAAAATTGAATTGTTTAAATTTTATAAAAATTGTTATTATTATTAATGGTCATGTGGTCTATATTACTTCTTGAACATTGATTGAGGCTTTTTAATGAATTAAAATATATCTGTGCTAGACTAGACGACCCTAGAATGAAAAGTCTTCTCCTGGCATATGCACAGACCATTCACAAAAAATCGGCAGTTTCTCAGACACTCAATAATTACCTTTTTAATGATACCTGAGTGGGTAACTATACTATTTAGGGATGGGATAACTTCTTCTAGGAGCCTGATTTAAGCGGAATTATAAATTTGGAATTAGATCAGAAAGTTGGTTTGTTGTATCCTCAATATTGTGTTGTGTTGTGTTGTGTTGGGTGGATGAGACGAGAGATTTTGGGTTTTAATTATGGCATGGCATGTGTATGTGAAGGGTATTGAAGATAATGTATTCGGTTTGACTGAAGTGTTAGTAAGTTGTTATGTTACTAATTTAATTGTTCTTGTTTTCAATTTGTGTTCTTCTCCTTCTCCTATAATTTTTTTTTTTTTTTCCTTCTGTTTTACTCTCTCATTTTGTTGTTTGTGTTCGTTTGTGTTTTAGCCACACAAAAAAATCTTCTCAGAAAAGAAATAAAAAAGAGATCATTTCATTTTAATCATGATTTTTTTTTTTTTTCTTATGCAAAACTTTCATCTGTTGTAGTTTCTGAACAAAAATAATAACAACAACAACAACAACAACAATAACAACAGCAACAACAACAAATTATAATAAATTTCATAAAATATATTAAAGAAGAAAAAAAAAACAAAAAATTTACGAATAGAAAATTAATTAATTAGAACGCGCTTATAAAATTTTTAATAATAATAATCTTTAAAAATTAAAATAAAAACTGATCGCTCTCGCATCCTTACTGCTACTACTACTTATCCAGGAAAAGAGAAGAAAGCCAGGTGCAGGCAGGCATTAAACAACCATAAAATCGATTGATTCATCGATCAATCAAATTATACAATGGATTGTTTGATTGAAAACCTAAGCCGCCAAATCATTAAAAAATTCTTTACATAAATAATTTATTATACTACTATTACTACGACTACTACTACTACTACTTCTTCTCATCTCTACTCTCAACATTTAAAATAATAATAATAATACTAATCATCACAATCGTCTTGATTTAATCTAAAATTACTATACTAGTATATAGAGGTATCTAAGTAATATAACTCTATAACCAAATATAAATGCTAATAATGAAGCAGTTTGGGATTAGCAAAATAATTTTATGATATGCGGAATATTTAAATTAAAAAACACCGGGAACTTTGTTTTGCTGCCAAGCCCAATATCTTTAATACTTATGAAGAGCATAAGATGATAATGGAAGTGTTTGTTGTTATTTATTGTGTGTGTGTGTTTTATTAAAAAAAATAAAAATAAATAAAAAAAAAACGAAAAAAACGAAAAGAAAAATAAAAAACAAAAAAATAAAATAAAACCCCACCAACTTGGAACTGCCAGATTAAAGGAGCCTTCTTCTAATCATTCATCTTTAGGATTAATGAAATCACCAAGTGAAACTTAAAATAAAAACGACTCAATCTGCTATCTTTTTATATAGAATATATACTTAATATAATAATAAATAAATAATAATATATGATATATGATGATATATAGAATAAAACAAATTTACCATGATGATGATGATGATGCTGATGAAGCGTTTTGCTAATGAATGATAATGAATAAAACTTGTTGTTAATAATTGGTGGTAAATGCTTTAATAATCTATTAAATCAAAAAACAAATAACAAATAACAAATACAAAATACAAAATAATACATTCAATAATTGTCGTTATATATTGTTCTGTTCTGTTCTGTTCTGTAAGTTTTTACACTCGGCGGTTGGATAATCGCGCACGCGTTGAACGTCTTATGTCGTCATTGTCGTAGTTGACGATTTAGATGCAGATATACACCTGCTGCTGCTGCTGCTGTTGTTAGGATTCAATCACAGTATAATCTTTTAAACTTCATTTAGTCATAGTCTCATAGTCATCGTCGTCGCCACCACTTTCTTGTTGTTGTCTTGTTCAATGTGTACACTAGAATTAACATAGAATCCAAATCGCTTCCAATTGATCGTTTCGTTTCGATGCGATTCGATACGATCAATCAATCAATCAATCAATCATTCGTTATATAATTCGATTAGATGTAGACAATTGCAATACGTAAACTTGAAAGCTTTATATATGTTCTTAGGATATTAAAATAATAAAGACGACGACGAGAAGACAAAAGGACCAAATCAAATTCAGAATCAGAATAGAATCTTTCATTTATCAAAATCTCCAAATAACAATAACAACAAAAACAACAACTACAAGACTGATGAAAAAACACTGAAATATTATAGAAATAGAAACCTCTTTTTTAATAAGTTGGATAAGAAACAAAACATAAGAAAAGAGTAGTAGAAAAGAAGAAGACAGAACAGTAAAGAAGAGAGGAAAGGCAAAGGAAAAGGAATAGGGAGGGAAAAGAAGAAGTATATATTATATAGACTATAGATTATAGAAAACTACATAGTCATCACAATTAAGTGATTGTGTGTGATTTGTTACAATATTTGCATATTAAGTAAGTTTAGTTTCGAATCGAATACGAATTCGTATACAACGATACGATACGGTACGGTACGGTTTTTACGGATTTCGGGGTTCCGGTATCGGTAGCTGTATCATTTATTTTCGGGTTCTGCATTATTGTTGTGCGTGTGTTGTTACTGACACTGTTGCTGCTGCTGTTGCTGTTGCTTCTCAAGCGTAACATTGTATATGCATAGTGAGCTCACTACTACTACTACTACTACTACTAGTACTACTACTATTAGTACTACTACTACTACTCCTACTCCTACTACTACCAACACCACAAACACACCACACTGTCGTCGTCGTCGTTGTTATCGTTGTCGTCACCGTGCGGTGTAGCAGCAGCAACAATAATAAACGTGAGCAGCAACAACCACCGCCACCATTATTGTTGTCATTGTCAGCAGCGCTCAGTTTATGCCTACTACAAATAGCAGCATCACCGCTTTAGATTTATCATTGGTTGCAACGTCCACAACGACGCCTGGTTGCAACAATAACACTAATAACAACAACAACATCATCAACAACAACAACAATAGTAATAAAAATGTTAATGCCACAGCTGCCGTTGCTGCTGCTGCTGCCGCCGCTGCCGCTGTTGGGCTATGTCGCGTAGATGTAAGTAATTAATCTCTCGAAGCAAACAAAAAAAAAAAAAAAAAAAAAAAAAAACAAGACAAAACAAAACAAAAAAAAAAAAACAAGAAAAGAAAATAAAAACAAAAAAAAAAGTACAGAAAGAAACATGATAAATCAAAAACAAATATCTACTACTTTTACTCTACTTACTTACATACTTACTTACTTAATTACTACATACTTCTATCTCTCTGTTGTATTGTGTTGTGATATGATGATGAGATGATGATGCGCCCAACAAACAAACAAATAAACAAAGAATAAAAGAAATTCTTAAATAAACCAAAAGAAAAAGAAAGGACAATGAAATTACATCTCAATCCCATGTTGTTGCTGTAAAGAAGGAGCATCATTCTCATCATGATCATTAAAAGAAGAAAAAACAATAAAAAACAAAACAAAAAAGAAAATGATAAGGAAATCAAAAAAGAAACGAAATGATGAAATGGTTTTTGTGACTTCATGATGACCACACCAACAACTCAACTTGAATCCTCTTAGGTGCTAATTTGTATGGCAAAAGCTCGCGGAAATCATTTTTCAAAATTTTTATTTTTTTTTATATTAGCATAGCGATTGATGATCCATTCAGATTCGATCGGAACAAATCGTATCAGATCATATCATATCAGATTGGATCAAATCGAATCTGGTTGTATTAGATCATGTCGGATCGGATCAGATTGGATCAGATCGGATCGGATCATATTAGGTCAGATCGGATCGGATCATATCAGATCTTATCAGATCAGATCGGATCTTATCAGATCAGGTCAGATCGGAACAGATCTTAAAAGATCGGATCATATGAGATCTTATCAGATCAGATCAGATCGGATCATATCAGATCAAATCAGATCATATCAGATCAGATCAAATTGGATCATATCAGAATTTATCAGATCAGATCGGATCATAGCAGATCTTATCAGATCGAAAGCCCGCTCTCTATCGGCACAAAACAACATTTTTCTATTGTAAACGTTTTCACTCGCTCGATCGCTCGCTGGCTCTCTCTCAAACTCTCTCTCTCTCTCTTGCTCTCTCTCTTTCTATCAGTCTCTCAAAATTTGTAGATCATAAAGTATTGAAAATATTAAATTATTAATCTAATTCTTAGGTACAATTGGTTTTTAGTATTTATTCAATTTAAAGTAGATCCAATGTTACTAACCATTCGCACAACGTTTCTTTACTTACATTTTAATATAATATGTATATGGAGTGTATGTGTGTGTGTGGGTGTGGGTGTGGGTTATTGGGTGGATGAGTGAATGATTTGTATTTGTATTGTAAACAAAATTTCACTTTCTATTTGTGTTTTTGACTAATCTAAATAAAATATTTTTTATTTTCTATTTGACTCTCTTTCTCTTTGCTTTTTACACTAATTTACAGAGCTCTAAATACTCATCTAAGCGAGACTATGAACGTGATCGTTCCAGCTATAGAGATCGCGACATCTCACCAGGCGCTGGTGGTGGTGGTGGAGGCAACGGCGGTGGCGGTAGTTCATTAAATAATGGAAACAGTTATCGTTCACAATCACCGGATATAGATTCACCATCATCACGAGGTGGTGGAGGCGGTGGTGGTGGCGGACACGGATCACATGATATACGAGATCGTGGCGATCATCGTGGTGGCGGCCGTGGTGGCAGCGGTGAACGTTATAGTTATATACAAAAGATGAGAGATCGCGACCGTGATATTTATAAAAAGGATAAATATTCAGGTATAATGATGATACATAAAAATATAATAAATAATAACAATGATTATGATAATAATGTGATGATAATAATATTTTTTATGTATTTGTATAGATAAACGTGACAGACGTGGTGGAGGTAGCGGCGGTGGTAGTGGTGGTGGTAATGATCGTGACTCAGAGTCATATCGGACAAATCATGATAGGGATCGACGTGGCGGTGGTAGTGGAGGAGGTGGTAGCGGTGGCAGTGGTCCTAAGCTTTGTTCATCATCGCGCGATAATGATAAGCGCTCTGGTTCCGATGATCGAGACCGTGATCGGGATCGTGATATGAGAGATTTACGTGACAAACGTGATCGTATCTCCGATCGTGATCGTGATATATATAAAAAAGATAAATATTCAGGTATGTATAAATAAACAAAAAGATGATGATAGCCCAGATATTGGAGAACATACTACTAGTTACTTGTTTCAATTAGTTGTTTTAGTAGTAGCAGTCCCATACAAACTACGATTTGATCTCGAAAACGCTGAATGTGGCCAGGCTTTTAGATAAACTCTCGTGTTCCACTACCATGATCCGTTTTTGACCCCCATCTGTTGTGTACCAAGTATGAGAATTACAAAAACTTTTGGCTTCGTATTAACTGTTCTTTGTATTACCCTATGCTGAAATGTGTAGCTATAAAATTATATTAGAATTAAGGGGGGTTTTTTTTTAATATAAAATGTATCACAACTAGAAATATGAAATCATCTCCCCACATGACACACAACCATCTGATCAAAAACGTTATAATAATATGAAAATGATATTTGTGTACAGGACCGACAATCAGTATCAGTATAGTTGAGTCCCATCTAAAGCGAGAAAATTCCCTATAAATATTTCTTGTTTTTCTTTAATTCTAAATGGTAACTTCATTGTGAACTGGATTTGGAATATTTCTGAGCCAAAAAGGGATAAGTGCAACGCCCTTCATTGGGTCATTTGAAGAGTGTTAAGAGGATTACAATGAATTGTCTTTAATTCATTATAATAATTACCACTGCTATATATTTTATAAAGACAAAATTTACTAGATTTAATATAATCTTAATTTTTGTTTCTTTTCTTTTGGATTTTTAGATAAACGTGACCGTGGTGGAGGTGATCGTGGTGAACGAGTTGCACGTTATGGTGATTGGAGTGAACATGTCAGTTCATCCGGTAAGTTAAAATGAATGTGAATAAATGGAAAATATATAAATAATTTATTGAACAAATATGAATTCTTTTTACTCAACTTTAGGTAAAATGTATTATTACAATTGCAAGACAGAAGTTTCACAATGGGAGAAACCAAAGGAATGGCTGGACAGAGAAAGGTATACAAATTTTGTTTTCACAGAGTCTATAATCTAAGACAGGATAGCGTCAAGAACAATCCTTATTTCAAGAACATTATAAATTCAAAGATTAAAACACCATAGCGGCAGAGCCAGTTTAAAAGAAATCTAATTAGTATTCTTAAGAATTCCAAAATAAGTATGATCAGGTCTGTCTGTAGTCAATACTAATCTACCAAAAACAAGCATACAAAGTATTAATAGCAACGACAACAAAGCGAACACAGCACAGTTGATCACCCCTCTTGTGAAGCAATCACTCAGATGCAAGTCTAATTTCGAATCACTTGTCAAGAGAAGTCTGATCAAATTGGAAGCAAGTTGAAACACAAGTTGAGCTATGATTTTATTCATTCTAATGTTATGAAACGTAATCTTATGACACCCTTATCTATATTACTTAAAGTCAGGAAACTTTAGTATCGATTAGACTATAATATGAGAAATTCTCAAAAGAAAACCATAATGAGACATCGTAGACCCCATAAAGTACATATATATATTTTTGATCAGCGCGACGGGAAAGTTGTTCTAGCCATCATGTCCGTCTGTATGTATGCAAACTAGTCCCTCAGCTTTTGAGCTAGAGAGCTGCAATTTTGTACGAAGCTTTCTTTTTACCATACGCAGCAAATTTGTCTGAATCAAGCGAATCGAACTACTAGAAGGGGTACCTCTCATACAAAGCCCCTACATAAATTTCATGTTGTTATCAGAAAAACTTTTTTGGTTTCTAATCCATATTCATCAACCATCAATTTCAAGATCCTAGGATTACTGGATCGAATAGCTCCCATACAAAAAACGTTTTCTAGCGGATGCATTACATCTTCGGCATAGTCGAAGATATCCTTCTTTCTGGTTTTTTTTTTTATATAATGTAATTTACCGATTTGTTTAGTTTGAAGAATGTTGCTGAAGTTATTAAGAAATTAAAAGAAATTTAAGGATGAGGATTATTTCTTCAAACTCTAATATAAGTATATTGGTTTTTATTAATTTATTGCCTCAAATTGCATACATAACATATCTGTAAGAAGAATCCCTTAATAGGTTCAGAATTCTTTCAAGAGTTAATTTTGTTTGCATTTTAAGTATCGAATGTCTATTTAAGTTGAAATGATTTTTTTTAAATTTATATTGTATTTATATAATTAAATTGAAATAAATTGTGTTTTTCTGTTTTTAGAAATTTACCACGCGACCAGCATCGTGAAAAGGATTATCGAGATAAGGATCGTGATAGAGATCGTGATGATCGATTCTCTAGATCTTCTGGTATGTTTGTATTTAACCATTGACCATTAAACAAATAATAATAATAAGAATAATATTATATACCTTAATATTGAAATTATTCCAGCATATTCAAAACATTCCAATACTCGGGATAATTCACGACTGAGGTGGAATTATGAAAATGATGGCGGACCGCCAACACATCGCAGACGTTTGGATGGTATGTTGTAATACATATGTATATAATATTGAGAAATTCAATCTATTTAAATGAAATTAATATTTCTAGGTCGTCACAATGACAATGCTGATATGGACATAAGTGGAGATTCGACGCCTACGTCGGAAGCGAGTTATTCATTGACTGGCACGCCGAATGCCCATGGTGGTCCACATGTGAATGATCAAAATGTTGTGGTCATGCCACCTGGTACAATGCCGTGCGCAATTGTCAATGCATTGCCAAGACTTGCCTCCCATCCGAATCCAATGCCGTCCGGTGCAGCAAATGCAGTTGGACTTATGCATTTTCCTGCATCAACGTCTTCATCGATAATTTCTGGCGTTGGTGGCAGTGCTGGTAGTGGTGGCATTGTGCCATTGAGTGGGGTTACGACAATGTTACCAACAACTGGCCTTGCCTCAGTGCCCTCATCAAATATTGGTGGTGCAACAATTGGTACAATGCCATTGACGGCAGGCGGCAGTGTCCTTAGAAATAATAATGTTTTGGGTCAGCATATGGGTTCAACAACGAATGTAAGATGATGAAGATGACGTTAAAAATTTGAGTCATTGAACTTGCAACTGAGTGTACTAATTTATATATGATGTTCATTTTTACAGTCTGCGATATCGTCATTAACAAATCAAGTCGGAGTAGGCAGTGAACATCATCATCTTAATTCAAATGCCACAGGATCATCGTCATCGAAAGGAAAGGATTCAACGGATTATCTATTGGGCGGATCACAAAAATCATCATCATCATCATCGTTGATCATGCGGCATCATAATAGCGTGGTGCATAGTAGTGGCGTACCCGGTTCAACGGATACAACTCATCATATGATAATCAGTGGTGGTTCCACAGATGCACCGAATCATGTGTATAATTCAGCAAATGCTTTAGGCTTAAGGTAAGAAACCAACCAATTAACCAACCAACAACAAGTAACAGAACCAGGCAAAGAAACTCAACACTTGAGTGCATCATTATGAATTTATTTTAATAATTAATTAATTTTCTATTTGTATCTATGCAGAGATAATCCTGTTAATTCACCGCTTTATAATATGACGCATCAGCAGCATCATAATTTATCGCCGTCATTGAATTATACGAAAAGTCCAATACCAACGATTATTGGTCATGCGAATAATGTAAATACAGCTTCAGGTGTTGGTAGTGCTACAAATTCGTCTGCATATTCCTGTAATCCACCATTTGGACTAAAGACTGACGGCGGCATTGGTGGTGGTGTCGTTTGTGTTAGTGGTGGCAGTGGTAGCAGTAATGCCACAACGAGTGGTTTAGGTGTTGTTAGTGGCATAAGTGTTATAACATCAATGGGCAGCAACAGTATGTGTTCCTCAAATAGTTTAGCAAATGTTGCTGGTGGTGTTAATAGTTTAGTTGGTAGTAGCAACATTAGCGGCGTACCTGGCGAAGGGCCTCCAACGCCCACACAGGAATTAGATATAAATAGTAGTTCTGTTGCAACTGGAATTACCATAGATCAACAACAACAACAACTACAGCAACGTAAACGTAAGGCATAAATCGCAATTAGTTTAAATTGATTTCGCAGAATTCAAAAAATAATCTAACATCAAATTTATTATTATTTTACAGTTGATAACACAGCTTCATCATCATTGAGTACATTACAAAGTTGTGTTGGTTCATCGGTGCAAGTTGGCAATTTACGTGGTCCAGAAATATCACCCAAATTGGCTAAGTTTTTTCGACCTGATTTAATAACACACGTTACAAATTGGCAAGCGGAATCTTTGGAACGTCAAGTAAGAGATGAGGAGGAAATAGAAGATCATGACAAAAAAAAAAAAAAAAACCTCCCAAATCAATCAATCAGTTGTGAATTTATGAATTCACGAGTTATTTTTTTTTATTCTGAATTTTATTTAACTGTATTTTATTTTTAGGCTCAAAAATGCTCTGAAGATTCACATGCATATGGTGACTTATCATGTGCACGAATTTGCGCTGAATTGAAATGTGCACGTAGTGTGGTTCGATCGACGGAAATCAATGCAACATTACAAGTGCAAAAGTTAGTACAGGATGAATTTCTTGCAGAGTTAAGCGATCATAATGATCTTAATTGATTTCCCTAAAAAAATAATAATACTAATATGAATTTTTTTCTCTTTCCAAATTTTAATTTTTATTTTCTTTGCTTATTAATATTTTATGTTGCTTGGCTTTTTTTTGTTTTTCTGTTAATTTATTTAATAAATTTTAGAGTTATGTATTTGCGACAATCGATCGTTCGACTGGAAGAATCAAAGACGCAAAATTCTTTTATGTCTGAAGATACATCTTAGAAGTGCGGAACGGCAGCAGCCAGCAACAGTAACATGCAACAGGAAGGAACAGCAAAAACAACAACAGTTAGTCAGCAACAATATCAGCAGGAGCAGCAGTCAGGACCAGCCACACACACACACACACACACAATGAATATCACAGCAATCAACACAACAACAAAAACAGAACCCAGAAACAACAAAACACAAAAATAATTAATAAGATGAAGTGGATGAAAGTGTAGCTTAGCCAGTGGCGCATGTGTTGTTTATTATCATTAATAGACAATAATCATGAATATACTACTAAACAAACACAACAACACCAGTGAACATAAGTTTGTGAAAAATGTGTGTACTGTATTACCCATGTGTATACCAATAGCGACACTAGTGTGTACTGCATTATTGCCACATTATCAAACAACTCGATTGTGCACTGCATTAACATCACTTAATTATCACCTCCATCAGTCAGATCAACATAACAATAAACTACATTATCAACTACACCAGCAACCAGAAAGATCAGCTGTAACAACAACAACAACAACAACAACAATAGCAATAATAATAATACTAAACAAGAAACAAAAACAAGAAAAATAATTTAATATTAAGCAAAAGAAAAACACACAGATTGTAAATGGTTGATGATGAGTTTGTTGAGGAAAGGAAAGTGTAATTTACTGCATTACCATCAATTTAGCATCGTACAAGTTTAAACACAACAGCAAACTGCATTAGCGACTAGATCAGCAACAAGCAGATCCAACAAACATACATACAAATATGATAAGCTAGAAAACAAAAGAACACAATATTTAAACGTAAATTACACTTGCTCACCACACACACACACCACACATACACCACACACACACCACACATACACCACACACATACACCACACACATACACCACACACACACCACACACACACCACACATACACCATACACACACCACACATACACCACATATACACCTCTCCAACGTCTGCACCGGATCGCTTCCTGTGCAATCCTTTGGACACCACACACACACACACACACAAACACCATAAACACCATACACACACACAAACACTATACACACACACACAAACACCACACACACACACTCTCACTCACTCACACAATTTATTTATAAATTAACAAGAACCGCCAGAAGCAGCAGTAACAAAATTACAAAGAAAAAAACCAATTTACAAAAATCGTTAACAAAATGTTATTAAATGCGCTGTGTAACTGTAATTGTAATTGTAACAAAAAACAAAACAAAAAGAAACAAAAAAAAAAAACCAAAACATTTCATACAGCAAAAGCAAATCAACAACGAGTATTTAATTGATTAATTGTTTGTTATTCCCTTGTAAAAAAGGAAAAAAAAAACACGTAAAGTAAAAAAAACAAAAGTAAAGTAAAATAACGAAAAAAAAAACCGAATCAGTTTAGCGTAGCAGAAACAAAATAATGTTAAATTAAATTATAAATTGAAGCCAGAGTGCCAACCGACAAAAACGGGGCTGTTGCTGTAAACTGGACCAAAAAAACAAACACACACATAATATAAAATGAAATAATGGAAAAATAATCCAAAGAACACACACCAGTAACATAAACAACAAATATCAGAAAAGAACAAACAAAACAAAGTCTACAGCAATAACAGCAACCGATTTGTCGGTGAACTAATTACATACAACAACAGCAATATAAAAATCACCTCATCATTTAATAATGAAACTCAATACACAATCACATTATGCCTACATAGATACACACACATACATCAAACAGCGTAAACAAATAGAACACTTAACAAACATCAACAACAACCAGAAAAATATCTTTAAATATTATAAATATTAAATATATAAATAGTTATATTACAATATTATATAATTAAAATTGCAAATGGAAATATAAATATGTATAATTAAAAAATAGAAAATGTTGATGAATGTGTGGCAAAAGCCTGTGCTGCGCCTTAAACTCTCATTTAGCACACCAAAAAAAAAAAAAACAAAAAAAAAATATAAATTTATATATAAAATTTAAATTGAAGAAATTGTAATTAAAAATGAAAACTGAAATGGATATGAATATATATTTATTGTATCCAGTTAAGTTTGATTGTTTAACAAAAAGATAAAAGAAACATAAAGATGATTATGATGAGGAAGTTAAAGAAAGTGGATTGGATTCTATGTGAATGAATGAATGGAACAAAGAGTTCCATATATAAATATTAATATTAAGATTCATAATATCATTATGTTGAAAAAGAGCAAAAAAAAAAATTTTTAAGAAAGGAAGAAAGAAAGAAATCAAGGATGAAATGATGTAAAACATACAGAAATACACAATTATACATACATAACAAATTATACATACATAACAAATTATACATACATAACAAATTATATATACATAGATAAACCGACATTAGATGAATATAGAGAAACTAAAAAAAAAAAAAGTAAAATAAATAGAATTCCAAAAGCAAAAGGAGGGAGGAAGCCTTAAGGCACTGCAAGCCGCCACATTACATGAATGAATGTGAAGAGAAAAAATGAATCCCCAAAGCAAATGAAAGAAGCTGCAGCCGCCTTCGTTTTAATTTATTTGTTTATTATACTCTTCACGGGAGTCCATGTCCGTCTGTACGCGAACTAGTCCCTCAGTTTTTGAGCTAGAAATCTGAAATTCTGTACATAGGTTTCTTTTTACCTCGGATAAATCATTTGTTCTTATTAGAACATTTTTTTTTTTTATGGTTCGATCGATGAGTTTCTGGTCCATATCAACCAACCATGTAAATTACCAATACAAGCCCCCTACTCAAATTCATGTTCTTATTAGAAAAACTTTTTTGGTTTTTATGCCATCACCTTGAATCACAAGAAGTGTCTGATTCATATACATTTCCCATGAAGAGTATTACATCTTCGGCATAGTCGAAGATACCCTTGTTTCGTGTTTTCTTAAATTTTCTTTCTCCTTAAAAACGGAAAACCCCAGAAAAACAAATAAGGAATATATTTGTCTATAATTATTTTATAAATACAAATTGTAAGTTAGTTGAGGTTTATCTATTGGTTTATACAGAAATAATAATAATATTAATAAAATATAATATATATAAATAATGATAATAATAAAATATTTATTTTATATGTACAATTATTATCTCTTGGGATATTGAATTATTTTTGTTCATTAATTTTTTTTTTTTTTTTTTGTTTTTTTGCATTACAAATGTAATTTTATTTATTAGTAATTTTTTTTTTCTATTATTATTTTGTTTTCAATTCTTTCTGAATTATTTGTTATTATTTTGCATAATTTAATTTAGATACAAAAAAAAAAGAAAAAAAAAAAAACAACTGGAAAAAGATTTGCATTGCATTAACAATTAACAATTAAAATAAAATGAAATTTATTATAAATCATAAAGGAAAAATTGAAAAAATAAACACAACAACCACAACACAAGTTATATACATTTATATATAGAAATGAAGATGATTTTTTTAAGCGCCACACAAGATAAAATAAAAACAGTTTTTTTAATAAAAAATTAAAAATAAGTTTTTTATTTATTGATTTTTAATATTAAATAATTAATTAAATAAATAAATAAATAAATAAAAAAAAAAAAAAGATTTATAAATAATATTAACTATTGTAGATATTTATAAAAAAAAAATAATACCTATAATAAACATAAATAAATATGATATACATATTAAATAAATAAATAATAATAAAAATAATAGATAAGTGAGTGAAAATAGAAACAAACGAATAATTAAATATTATATAGTTTTTATTTTCCCTTTTTTCCTCCTTCCCCTCCCCTCCTCCTCATCCTTCTTGTTTAAAATTTAAACTTAACATTATGACAAAAAAAAAAAAAAAATTGGTTGCATCTTAATTCTATATATTTTTTTATTAATGATTCATTGATCAGTTGATCTAAATCAAATCATCTTTATTATTAGTAGTTTTATCACTCAAATATAATCTAACATGCCTGTGATAATTTCGAATGCATCACGTGCCGTTGGCTCTATAGATGAGCTTGGCAATAGATAACCATGGACACCATTGTCAGCCAATTGTATTGTATAACTAAAGGGTATCCCAATTTCAAAGGCAGCAAAGGCATCGGAGCAACCTAAAGAGATAAAAATGAGATACTAAAACAATCGATCATTAAATAGAATTACTCTTAATACTCATCATCATTTACAGAATTTCGATGTATTTACGAAAATAAAATAAAGGAAATCAACTTTTTAACCAAAGCAAATAGCTCGGGTCAGAAGGAACGCAGAGTAAATCTTGTGATTAATGCAGTCAAAGTCAAATACCATTGAAACATGATTCCGAATGCTTCTTAAAATTCCTATCTTTTACATATGGAGAGATCTTTCATTAGAAGAGTTTTACAGTTCATTGCAATTTCAGTAGAAAGCAAACAACCCACTAATGCTTTTGCTTCAATAGAGTTACCAACACATCCCTTAAATAAATTTTGGGAAAAGGAGTTTTGGTGAAGAGTTTTTTTTTTGTGATGAGAAAATTTTTGATATAGACAATGTCGGGTCGACTGTATAGCGAAACTATGGTGGTGGTTTGAAGTACTTTTGGTAGGCAGAAAAGTTTCCAACTTCGCTCTGCTTTATACCGAACTGAATGAATGAATGAATTCTCAGCTACATACATAACGAAACCCTTTACGGGGCAAACTAGACATTTCATTAAGAAAACACATCACAGGCATTTTATCCCAGTATACCAGTTTCGGAGTTAACCGGCATTTTGTCCTGGCTTAAAGTCTTTCATCTCAGGTTTATATAAATGGACGAAATTTGGAGACCATGACTTTTTCCTTACGTATTATACTTTTTTTTTACTAATCTTTTTAATTTGTAACTATAAAAAGAATTACAATCGATTCAATTTGTTTAGTTTAGTTCAAGATTAGAAAACTTTGTCTCTTCGAGTAATCGGGGAAAATTTTGATTGGGAATAAAATGAAATGCAAGAATACAAGAGGATAGGGCAAGACAAACAATGCTTTATTTCTCTTATGTTGCAGATCATTTTCAAGTATATAAAGTAGTTGGGATCTATCAATCATTTTCTATATAAAGAAGTTCGTTGAGCATTCGATAACTACTTAGGGGTATTACAATTACAGACATTGCAAGGGGCTGGCTTCACCTTACCCGAACGTTGTTCAATGAGATCATTGGCCGAATCAACCTTATAACGTGCTTTGCTACCCTTTTTTCGTAAACCATCTGTACCAACCATGGCTACATCCAAAAAATCATCCATACGTTCGGAATTAAATGTAGAATTCGCTTTAATTGGATATGATATAACTTGGCCATATGCTTGTAATGAGATATAAAGCTGTAAAACGAATAAAATCCATAAAAAAAAAGAAGAAAAGTTAAAGTTTTTGTATGGTTATACGTGTATCTTATAATAGTATAGTATACGAGTATATTGCAATTGTGAGTTCACCTTAATTTGTGTACGATAATCCATTAAGAACTCAGATAATGCTTTTGTTTCGGGTTCAGAAAATGGTGTTGGACCCGCATAGAATTCATTGCATGGTGATTTCGAACTACCACGTTTACCCCAATGATATTGCCAATTACGATCCAAATCGACACCATGACAGATTCGTTCACCAGATTTCTTTTGCTTTAACCAACTCATGGCCGAATTCAAAAGGCCACCACCGGCTTTAGCGATATGTCGCGAACGTGATTTCTTCCAAAACCGATCATATTCATGACTATAGACATATCCATCGGGATTTAATACAGGCATTATATACCATGTTGTATTCTTTATGAAATCGGTATCAACATTTGTCTCTATTTGATTGATTGAAAGAAAAAATATAGTATATTTTTATAATCGTATATAGAAAGCTTTGGAATAAAAATAATAAATTTGATTTATATGTTAAACTTTTGCAATATGAGAAATTTTAATTCGGAATTTGTGTTCAAGAGTGTTAGAACAGTTCAGTGAAAATCTTAGTTTAAATTTTGTGCGTTCGTGTCCCATCGATCCTAATGTCTTTATTATTGGATTTAATTGATTAAAGTGAGTGGAACACTTTGAGACTGGTTTCGAGTGGCTCAGTCCAATCCACAGAAATGGAGAATAATGGCAAATGCAATTGCAATCGGCAAAGTCACTGTCGTAGTGAGGCTGCTAGAATGCAGAGTTGCGTTTGTAAAAAATGCAAAGAGAAACGTCGATTAAATGAACAAATGCGTGGAATGGTATTGGATCAACATCGTCAGGGTGGCGCTAATAACTTCAATAACAGTGCCGGAGGTCCCAGGGGTATTGGAGGTCAACCTTTTACTGGTTTTGCCAATGAAAATGCCAACTTCTGTGTAACATTTTTACTCGAGATCGTTGGCATATTGATGTAAGTACAAAATATAATAATATATTTGACTAAGTCCAATATACCATTAATGCCTTTCGCATTCCCCATTCTCAATTTTTCTGTCTGTTCCTTGTAGCTTCTTTGCAATAGCTACGCTTATGTTTTGGGTTGGCGTTTGCTATTACTCATTCAAATTGGCTGTTAAAATTAAGAATGCCAATCGGAATACTCAATATGCTGTCGCTGGTTTGGGCGCGTTACTATTGCTTCTTATTATGGTAACTGTGGTTAGGAATCGAAATTGTTCCGATTTTAAAAGCAGATCATGCTCGAAAAAGCCGCCACCTAAGAAAAATACTAAAACCAAATGTCTTTCTCCATGTGAAGCGAAAGCAAAGGCAAAAGCTGAGTGTAACAAAAAACCAGTAAAGAAGTGTGCAGACAAGAAATGTGGAGCCAAATCCAAACCGAAACCAAAGTCGGCTCAATGTGGAATGTCCAAAGCAAAATCGAAACCAAAACCAAAACCTTGCGCTAAGGTGTCTCCGCCATCATGTGCGAAGGGTAAGAGTTGTAAACCGAAACGTGTCTACACCGATTGCGAAGGACGTCGCATCTATGAGAATTCCAAGCGTTATGCTATTCCAACGGAAATGAAACAGCCGCCATCATTGCTCGTTTATATACAAAATTGGTTATCAAGCAGATTTGGTAGTGGATGATTGATGAGCACATTGGAATACAATGAAAGATCGTTGCGACTACGTTCGCACACAAGTTCATATACAAAAAAAAAAAACAAAAAAAAAAAACAAAAAAAACAAAAAAAAAAACATACAAGAACCAGATCCACATACATGTAACAATAGCCCCAAAAACACATTCAATAGATAATATTTGTATTTCTAACTAAATGTAAGTAAGGCATATGTCTCCAAGCTCGAAATTATAATAGACCAAAACAAAAAAAACCAAACAAAAAAAAAATAGAATAAAATTACAATAGACCAAGCAATTCAAATGAATAAAATTATATTGTTTTATGTATTGAAAATAACAAAATATAGTAGAACAACTTACTATTCATTCGCATCAATTTGATCAATTCATTGGTGATCCATGTAGCCGCTGCTGGTCCAATCCATGCCAATCCTTGTGCTCCGGCTTCAATGAACACAGCATTTGCTTGTCCCGATTTTCGCTTGTATTTAAGTTTACGTCGAGTTAAGTCTGCTGCTGCTGATGCTGCTGCTGCGGTTTGTTTGGCTTCGATCTTAATCACAATCAATGGACGTCCCTCATAGGAACGTCCTATGTGTATTAATTCGACAAGTTGAGAATGCCGCATGCGTATGGTTTCCATATATTTAATAATATCATCGTATTCATAATATTTATTCCAAGTTAGGGCAGGCGGCAATGATAAATTTGGCTTTGCCGCTTGTTGTGTTGTTGTCAATTTGTGTTTGTTGGGGCGTTTCGATGATATATGGGGCATTGTATAGAGGTAATCTTCTTTTGTTTGTTCATAGGAAATTGCTTTGCCAACATCAAAGATTAAAACTTCATGAGCGATGCCCTCGAAACTAAGTGTACCTTGAAAATCGATGAGTATTTTAGGTGGTACAAGAACATCTGTGAGGCCCCTGATATTACGATTGATAGATTAAATTTTGTAATTATTTTAAAGGGTTTCTATGATGCATTGATGTGTGCATTTACTTACCTAAGACTTGGTCCCTTTAGCCATTGCAATTTAACACCATCCTCACTACGTTTCACTTCTTCTAGTGTCCTAACTTGTGCTTCATCTTGAGGCTTTAGTCTCCAAATCTGATATTTCTCATAATTTAGATGACGCGGAATATCAGGATTTTCTGTTGTTATTATAGGACTTGTTACACGTGTCAGTGCATCGATTATGGGATTATGCGTTGTTGTCGATGTTGATGTAGCATTCGCTATATGATTCGCTAATATACCAATCCAATTTTGAGGATTACGTAGTGGATCAACTATGGTCAAAATTGGTACTTGTGGTTGCACTGTAGTTGTTGTTGTACTCGTCGTTGTACGACGCTGTGCCTTCGATTTTGGCTTCGGTTTCGTATCAAACCAACCAAAGAACCATTCTATGAAAGCAACAACAAAAGAGAGAGGATTTAGAAACAAAAAAGAAAAGGTTGAAAAGAATGAAAAAAGAAAAGAAAAGTTCACATTGAATCCACATGTTGAATAAACTTGTTCTGGATGTTGCAGAAACAGGTGCTCTTGAAAAGCAGAAAGCGTATCGAATTATAAACTTCGTAAATCTCGTTTCTTCATACATTTACGTATGAAAGAATACCGTTTAAGTTCGGCACGCGTGATTGGATGCAAGGTCTCTTTTACGTCTTTCTATTCACTGATATTTCGTATGATTTTTGACGACGGCTTGAAGGTAAATTGCACCAATATTGGATGGAAAGGAAAAATATAAGAATAGCGAAAACTCTAATGTCCTCAAGCTATCGCAAAAGAACTCAGAAGATATCTGCCTGATTATAGTCGCAGGCTTCTTAACAGGACATAATATTACATAATATGCGAGCGAATTAGCCAAGTAAGTCTCAACAAACCATATAGATTATGTCACGAAGAAGAAGAAACACTGTCACTGTGTATATCTAATTTGGACCAGACTCCGATATAACCAAAACCAGGCAGATTTATCTCCGAACAAAAATAAACAAAAACCTCGGAGGAGCTGTAATTTTGGGGTTTGTTGTGGTGAAATAGATATCGTAAGAAGATTGAAAAAATGGTGGGTCAGCCACTATCCGAATTATTCACCTTTTCATTGGGCTTTGTCTAGTATTTGGTCAAAACTTTTTCTTTAGACTAAGTTGTATGTACTTACTGTCATCGTAATCTTCTTCTGGTTCACTTGTTTTGCCAAAACCAAACCATGATTCAAACCAACTTGGCTCCTCTGTTGGCGGCGGTGGCTTTGGCATTAATGGAGACACTGTTGTGCTGCTAATCTTCTTCGTCTTACGTCGTAGACCAAACAATGAACTCAACCAACTGGTAAATGAATTCGCTTGTTCATCATCATAATCATCGTCACTGGTTACTTCATTGCTGCCCTGATTAAAACCATTACTGTAAAGTGTATAAGTTGGATACTTTGGTTTCTTATTATCATCATGATCATATTTATCCTGTCCATTCATGCCATCAAATATCCTTGACATAGCCACTTGGACTGGATAGAAAATCATGCGAAAAAATCCACTAAAGCTGCCGTCATCATAATCATCATCATCATCATCAATATCATTATAATCTTCATCGGATCCTGAATTGGCAGCTTCTTGCCTTATTGGCGGTCTTCGACGAATTCGTTTCTTGCCCATATTCGTCTTCATGTTTGACTCAGAACTGGTGGTTTCCGTTGATGTTTCTGCAACAGACTGGGTCATGTCTACGGCATCTAAAGTAGCAGTTGCTAACGAAGGCATTTGTTGATCTTCCTCTAAAGCACCAAAGTCGGCACCTTCTTCAGGAGAACTGCTATTATCTTCTGGTATATCTTCTTTGAGATTAATTGTTGTCACTTCCATTGAATAATCATTACTAATTTTATTTTTTGTTGGCTTTCGTTTGTGCTGGCGCTTTTTCAACTTGTCATTATTAACATACACATCATCATCATCATCATCATCATCATCATCATAATAATAGGATTCGTCATCATCATCAGCATCATCATAGTCATCATCATCGTCTTCGCCTCTATCTTCCATAAAATCTAAAAAGTTAAAATTATTACTGACACCGCGAAGCTTGGATTTGATCGCTTTTCGTTTCTTCTTTTGTTGCCCCTTTCTCATTGATGTCTCCTGGAATGGTCTATGCCTGAGTGTTATTTTAAGCTCTTCTGCCTTATACGTGCTATTGCTAATAGGTTTGCTAAATAGATCCGAAGAATTGCTTATGGGCAATAGTGTTTTATTGGAAATGGTTCCCAATGTGCCGAAAGATTGATCATGTTCTTCACTGCTATTGTGTCTATGTAATAAATGCAGGGATGTTGGTGCCAGAATTGTGTGATTTCGATTGCCGACATTTCCTGCACGGTTTTTACCACCAACACTATGACCACTTGCAGTACTACTAATCTTAACATCACCACCGCCACCCCCTGAACTAGGCAGACGTGATTGTGTATTCTGTTTACGCCGGGGCCTTGGGCTGCCCGAAGATATTTTGCGTGCTGCTCGAGTTAAATTTGTATTTTTTAGTACTTCCACAAATCCTACACCAATAGTGGAACGCCGTGTCATATGGTGTTGATGTTGTTGGTGTTGGTTTTGTTGGTGTTGGTTTTGTTGGTGTTTATAATCCCCCATTGACTCAGGTGATTTTACTATTTTTAAAGGTTGTCTAGTATAGTTTATGAATCCACTGGCGGATACCAAGGGTAAGGCACTAAACACAGTCGATGTAGTTGGCACTTGATGTGGTTTCTCTAATTGTGTGGCCACTTTTATTGTATTGAATATGTTTGGGGATTTTGTTGATGTTATTGTTGGCCTATTAGTACCTAAAATCACTTGTGGCATTGGAATAAGTGGTGTTGGTGTTGCTGGTTTCCGACCAGGACGTTTGTTGTTATTTGTGCGTTTATTTTTCTTCTTTTTTTTACGTTTCTTATTGGGTAAATTCTGTCCCTGTTCCAGACCCTGCCCTAGGGTTGGTTTCCTTATTTGTGTTGGCTTCCTTGTTGTTGTCGTCGTCTTCGTCGTCGTCGTAGTTATCATTGAATAGTTAATAGAAACATTATCAGTGGGTAACTTTGATATTGTTATTGGCGCTTTTGTTGTCCGTTTTCCATTGAAAAATTGTGGATTCTGCATGGTTTTGTTAGTCGATTTTAATTGGCATTTGAACTCGTAACTTTGCTTGAGAGCATCTATATCATTATCATATTGAGCTTTGGTTATATAAATTGGTATTGTTGGACCTTTAGAGCTGAATATAGATTGATTACCCTTATTCGGCACAGTGCTTGATGCTCCTGCTGTCACTGTTGGCGGTGTAGATTTCCCCACCTCAGTGATGGCATAGACAATACCCGTGACAGGATTTGTAAAGAAAATGGGAAAGTTCTCATGACTTGATTGATTATTATTCTCGGAGGCAAGTATGTTTGCTTGTTGATTTGTAATGTTGTGTGGTTTTAAATTTGAGTCATTAATTTTAATGAGATCACTTTGCACATGAAGTGTTGATGAAGACGGTGGACGGATTTGTGTTGGTGATTTTAATGGTGGTTTTTTAACACTCTCATAAACCACTATCGGTGATGGCTGTTGATCTTCAACACCTGTCAGGTCGTCATCATTATAATCATAATCATGATCATCATTGGAATCGTCAAACATTTGAAAATCTAAATTGTCGCCATTATCATTACCAATAGCATGAAATGATGATGATGGTGGTCTATCGAATTTTTGTACATTTCCTAACCACTTATGTGCGGTATCTTTTTGCCAGATATTCCGATCAGCATTATATTTTGGTACAAAACTCCCAATGCGCGTAATGGATTGTAATGTTCCTCCTCCTCTTCTACCATTCTCTCTGCCATCTGTTTGCAAATTGCGTCTTCTCTCATTTGCCAATAAATCACGTGTCCAAGTTCGTGTCTCACGTAATAAATTATCAAATTCCTCGGCACTGGGGTGATAACCAAATTCATAGGCAATTGTGAAGCTTGCAAAGATTGACTGGAGGATCAAAACTTTTATATAAATCGCTAACATTTTAATTAGTTAGTGGTTTAGTTTAGTTAGATTAATAGTTCATGCATCCAATTAATAGAACGTGCCGCGCCGCTATGCACCGCACCGCACCGCACCGCGTGGTCTAATTTTAGATTACGTTACGAATTGCGAGTTACGTTATGCGATTTGCGATATGCGATATGCGATATGCGTTAAGCGTTAAGCGTGTGAAAGGTTTGATGTTGCCTCACTTGAGTTTGGTGCTTTACTAGTTTCACTAGTAGGTTAAATTCCTATAAGTTTTGGCATGCGTGTTTGCTTTCGTTAGTTCGTTAGTTCGTTCGCTTGTTAGTTGATTAGTTAGTTTGGTTTGGTTTGGTTTTGTTACTTGATTTGGCTATGACCCGAAGTGGAATTTTGCGCAACCGTCTTGTCGAAAGTCTGATGAACAAATGAAAAGTAATAATACTACTTGCGCCAAGTGAAACTGCCAACCAACCAAACTCCAACTGGAGGCGCAGAACTATTTTGCTTTTTTGTTTTAATGTTTTAATGTTTCAGTGAAGATGTCACCGTTGTTGTTAACGTTAACAGCGCTGCTAGCAACTAATGCCGCCGTTACTGTTGTTGTTGTTGTTGATGATGGGGAAAAGTGGGGCCACAAAGTCAAGCCAAGTCAAGCCATGCAGCGCAGAGCCGAGCCGAGCTGAGCTGAGTCGAGCCAAGCTAACAAGCCCGGCATAGTTCACCTGAAGTTGTGCGTGCGTTCGTGCGATTGTTTGTCTCACATGGACTCTGTCGATATTTATCGAAGCAGAACAAATTGTCGATCTAATCATAGTATTTTCCTAAGTAACTTTTATGCTTCTGTTCCTTTGCCTTACTTCTAAGTACATACAATACATATGTATTATATCTAACTATCTGTCTTGTTGTTATCATGATTCTTTTGCCAACAACAAAACAAATGTATTATGGTAGTACTTCTAGTTCCATTGAGTCAACCGATTTTTTTTGGATAGAGATGGGGATAGAAATTTAAAGGCACCCGCACACACCCGCCCTCGTTACGCTTCTGACATTCGAACTTTTATTTCATATTATACATACGACGTTTAGTTAAGTTTAAAAAAATGGGCAGTCGGCGGCACTTGTGAAAATGCATGTCATGGCATGGCATGGACTTGATATTCTGAATTTGCCTTTCTATCTTTTATTTTTATTATTTTCCACAATCTTTCTGTCTGTTTTTTGCACCTTTCACTAAGTCTAACTGGCATCTTAAATTTGGTCTAGACTCTGAAATTCTCAAATCAAACATCTACATCTATATGTAAACTTATAGCAAATAAAAAGAATTACGAGTTAAAAATCATTAGATTGTTTTATCTTATTTTATCATTATAAGTCATTGGCAGGCATATTGATTTCAAAAACATGCTCTGTATTTCTATATATAGTTTTCTAAATGTTTCCGAACAATACGACTGTACATAAGAGGATTTTCAACGATAAGGATTGTATGAAGCAAATAATAATATTAATCCAATCTAGAATTATTAGAGAACTTCTGTGATGTGTGTTAGAACTTTCAAATTTGTGTTTTGTCATATAGATAGGAACTCAAAATGAAAGATAAAGATTGATCATAAAATATAGTCGAGTTAAAGGTAACTAAATAAGGGGCAACCCTTCGCTTGTTCTTATCTAAGGAACCCTAGCAGAATAATTGTATCCAATATTGGATTCTTTGAAATTGAACTCCAGTTCCTAAATGTTAAAAGATCCACTTACTATATAACTTATATGTGTACATGGTATAGTTGCTTGGCTAATATTAGAGATAAATGATGTTGGATAAAATAGGAAATCAAATTTCGCTGAATGAAACAATCACTCACAGATATTCCTTTTAACAGATGTGCTTCATTCATAGAGGATCCAGATAATTAAGGTTGGTTCAATTCTACATACATATTTGTTTGGGGTGAAAGGTATATAAATGTTGATTTGGCTGAATTGTTCTTTATTTGTGTTTTTTTTTTTGGAATTCATTGGTTTGTTCCACTTTTTTCACCTCTTCTTCTATGATCGTTCGACTGCGCAGTTTTATACTAATTTTTTCTTTTTGAATATTCTCCACTTTATCTTTAACTCATTTTACCGCATGTACATATATGTATGTACATATAAGTAGTCGCCGTTGGGGGTTAAAATAAGGCGGCATTGCCGGTCATTCGCAATAGGCTTCACATAGGCCTTGACTAATGCGGATTACATGTTTTTTTAAGTCGTAAAACTCTTACTTACTACATACTACTTATTGTATATGCATATGCAATTACAACTTGTCTACTACTTATGATGATGACGATGATAATGATGATTATGATCTGGCATTGATGACTCTCACTTTCTTAAAGACATTCAACAATTTTGACAGCATCACATTGACTGATCTCCACCACAAACTGCAGTTAAAGCTGAAAATCATCATGATGCGCCTGAGGCGGCGTTGGCTTTTCACAAATTCACAAACTTGTCATACGCTACAGACGTGTAATGTGTTGGGGCATATTGACATACTCATGATCATGACTAAATAAAGTATCTAATTGTTGTTTATTTGTATCTATAAGACCATGCTGATGATTTGGCTAGTTAACTGAATTAAATTTTTCCATTCTTTTCGCTATGATAAAACTTTTTATGAATAATTTTACTTTTGTTTTCTACGTACTATTCTTTATAAATTGTATTATTATTGTTGCTAAATATGAAGTTTCATTGCTGTTTCACTCTCTCTCTTTCTCTCTCTCATTGCAGTCTTTTTTTTTTCTCTGTTTTTTGTACTATATAAAATACTTGTGTTTATTGCTTACTTACGACTATATAGCCAGAAACCCATGGGTTGTTATTAACCTATGTACTTATGTACATATGTATTATGATAAACAAAATGCGTTTTCTTTTCGGTTTCTTGTTTTAACTATTTTTGTAAATGAAGAAATGCGAATGAAAGAAAAATATATCATACTTCGCAATATTTTATGACAGAACATTCATAAAACAACAACAATCGCATCAGTTTTACTCAAAAATAAATACCCTTGAAAAGTGCAAAATTAAAAGAAAGAAAGTTAAATTTGACCTATTTCCATATTTGGGGATTACATAAAAATTTATCATGTCTGTCCCTAATCCCTAAACTCCAAGACCCAAAGAATATTAACTGCGGGAGCGTATATATTGCTTCATGATTGGAGTGACGAAGTATAATAGATCACAACCCTTCCCTAATCTATAAGAGTGATCAGAACAATTTCCTTTCAATTTCTTTTATATGGTTATAGCATTGCCCGGTGTGCTTTGCTGCGCCAACGACGTGATGTTTGTGCTTGTGTGTGTGTGTGTGTGTGTGTGATTTTGTAATCTGTGTAAAACGTAATCAAAAAATGTATGAGAATATTTTCCTGTTTCGAATTTATGTTAATGTATACCGATTTTCATGGTGATCGGTTCATTGGAATTAAATTGATCTAAGCAGTACCATCTAGTGGGGCGTGTCAACAATATAAAAACCTTCTTTATAAAAAAATACATGCATGTATCAAATTTCATGGTGATTGATCAAATGATGTCGAAGTTTATCGATCACATATATACTTTTATTTTTATACATATCACTCATTTGTCATAATTCATAAAATACGATTCGTTTTATATTTTGGAAATTGTTAACAACGTGAAAAGAGAATATACTATGTATCCTCTATAATTGGCCAGTTACTCACAGTAAATTGAAATCTTTGAATGCGATTTTCTCGAAATGCTGTTTTTGTGTTATGACAGTCTTTAAGTAAATGAGCAATATATATACTATACCATAGAAGATAGAGTGCTTCTAATGCGTATTTAGCAACAGCAGCACCAGTAGTAGCACAAGCAACTTTATTTCCGGTTATCTATTGTTGATGAAAAGATAACCAAAACAGTTTCATCTTCAACCGACTTTTAAAACACAATATCATACACAAATATCGAATATTTGATAAGATGATGAGGCTGATGATGATGATGATGATGATGATGATGATGATGATGTTATAAGCAAATCTCAAAAGACAAAGTTCCTTTAAAAATTTGTTAAATGCATATCCACATTTCCATATTGCTTTGAAGAAGTTATTATTATTATTGGAAATCGTTATTTCGTGTAAATATTTTACCTATTAAATCAGGGCAGAGGAATGAATGAGTACCGATAATATTTAAAGTTATAGAAGAGAAACCAAGTGAGTGATAGAAAGTTCTCAACAGGTCTTAACAAAATACGCAGCTAGACTCCAAGGAGAAGAGTTTCTAGTCAATAGTATAATGTAGAAATAAGGGAAATCGGAAAATTAGATCCGTAGATTTATCTAATAATAATATCCATAAATCAAACTGTTTTTACTTCCATTATTTTATGTGGACAATAACTAATTTTCCATATTGTGTGGATAAAAATGTATGCAATTATGTCGGCAAACCAAATAGACAGTCGCCAGACGAATCGACTAGGTCAGGCAGGGATCTTTAATGCATGGTACTAAACAACAGCAACACAAACGAAAAGAAAAGAAAAAAAAATAGGAAAGGAAAAGAAAAGAAAATCAACTAAAAATAATAACAATAATAATTATATAAAATTGTTATCAATTGTTTTTTTTTTTTGTTTTGTTTAAATGTTTCACTTTCTTTGGCATATGAAGCTTATAATTAAGAAAAACAACTGAAAAAACATTACAATAAAATAAGTGAAAAACGTTTAAATGCAACTTACCATTATTTACTGAAAAACGGTTTAATGGAACGTGGCATTTTAGTATAAAGCAGCGTTTTTTAAACTGCTGGTGCGAGTGCGGGTACGCGAAACAATTTTCAGATTATCCTTTTAACATTTTTACCATTTATATAATTTTTACCGTTACACTATATATGTAGATACATGGAACATATCATACCTATTTATTACAATATGTAATCGATGGTAATCTGCTTCTGAATTTATTCAAGGAAGCAGTAAAAAATATTTCCTCTAGATTCTAAGCAACATGAATAGCATGAGTAACAGCTGCGAAGTACCGAATAGCAGATGTCCAGTGCCTGTCTATCGCTGCTGGTGCATTCTCGACATACTGATGGAAACATCTGAAAGATGCACAAAATCTACCATATCCAGCAGTGCTGGTAAAAAACTTCATTTAGGAAATAAACCAGATCAGATGCGGGCAAAGTGCTGAGACGATCACAATACAATAAAAACTAAAATCAATTATGGTAGTGCCTCTAGATTAATGTGCAAACCGCCAACGCTACTTCGGCTGTTCTGGCACAACAACTTTTTAACCTATGTGACTGACCTGGATGCGGTCCTTGTCCAAAAGCCATACATTGTAAAGCATCATGTCAAGGGCGTACAAGTTATGTAGTTCATAATATGTTTCTTGTAAAGCAGAAAAGCCTGGAGCTTGTGTTCTGTTATTTAATATCACAAAACACAAATAAGAACCAAGTGTCCATAAGTAAATGCATACATTAGCATATATTAGAAGTAGATAAAAAAAACTTGGGGAACAAAAATTTACTATATGTAGATATAGATTCAGAGGAGAAGTTTTCGACATAAAAATATGATCCTATCATCCTTCATAAAATATTTCACCGGACATTGGCAAGTCTTTGTCTGACTGTACCGGACCACGGACTATAAAACTTACGAATCACTGGTATAATATATTGTACGGGTATATGGCGTTGTTGTCTTTTTAAAATAACAACCCGACGCATTTAGGAAGATAGTTCACCTTGAGCAACACAATTAAAACGACGTAAAGCTACGAAGAGGTAAAATATGCGTTGGAATGAGGTGGAAAGCATTGGAAGGCGGCATTCTATGGGCGGTACAATTGTTCGTCATGCTTAAACCTACAAATTTCCACCAACTTAAAACTAAAAGCGAAAATTTTTAACAAAAAGTTAAAGTAATCACAACAAAGAGGTAAATAATAGTAATAATAATAAACATTTATGTTTTCTCTCTCTCTTTATGTCTTACTATGTGTTTTAACTTTATCTGACGCCCGCTTTCTGTGAACTACCCGAACCAAAAAAAACAAAAACAATAACATACATGATCGCTCGATGATGATAGAAAGTCTTTAGTGACTTCACGTCTGAACAAATATTGTATTGTACTTGATTTGATTTTGATATGATGAATGCGTCCAGAATATTCGCGAAATGATTAGAAATTTATGACATAAATATGTTTAGATGTTCTATTCATTATTATTATTGTGGGAAAATAATTCCAGAAGAAAATGGTTTCTTCTCCCTTATCATTTTTATTAAAGGATTCCACATTAAGATCATCATGTTTCTTAACAATAACATCTACTTATTATATAAGAGATAGAGAATTGGAGCAAATTGGGGAATCCATTTAGTTGCACTGCCCCGATTCCATGGCGAGCAAAGTCCACCGATCATATAGAGAACCGACATTTGGCATATATAGTGTCTGGCTGGGTTATGAGTAATGTAATGAGTAAATGAAACTCATATTGTGAAAACTACTTATCAATTCGATTCAATTATAAAACCGTTCACATACCTTTCTGACTCGAGTTATTAATTTTATAGTCAACCAAAAAATTTAATGAAAGGTGTCTTTAATAGCGAATAAATGTTACTTTATGATAAGAGAAAGCTTTCATGCCATGTAAATGTTGGTAGGGCATACAAGGAATGTCACATTTTTTTTGACTTTATATAATATGTAGTGAATATTAAACAATGATGTATAATGTAATGTTGTTCGATGACCTGCTGTCATCTCTCGGGCAACTTGTCCCATCTCAAAAAAACTAGTTTCAACCATCATCACTTTCTTGTGGAGTCCAAAATTTGCTTCATTTCATTTACTCTGATATTTTTTTTTTTTTTGTTTGGCTGACATTGTTCTAAATTGTCAGACGTATAAATACAACACACATAGTATGACACGTGATGCGTGATGATACTCATTCATATGCTTTAAGAAGTAATAGTTTTCTGTAAGGCACATGTGGTAACTGGGTTCAATGGAGAATTGTCAAATGAGTTTCTTTCGAGGTTATTTTTTACAAAACTAAGCTATTTCAAATGATCATGAATGATTATCATAGAAGAGTGACAAGTGTCTGAACCAACATCTATGCTGTAATACACTCAATTGATGTTCACATGAAAATTAAAATGTACATACAATAAATTTACCTAGGTATGCATGTATATAGTGTTTCCACTGTGAGATGAACTCTGTGGTCTGACGACAACAATAACAGGAGAAATGATTGAGATTTTTGTTGTTGTAGTGTTCAGAACTCTGTGTTTTGGTTGAGTTCTGCATGAACTCAGCTTGAACTCAGTTTTAATGGTCACTCTGAAGTAGTATTGGAAAATTGTTGCCATTGTTACTAACTTTTTGGGTGTGTTGCCAACTTTTATGTGAGAAAACAGGTAATGGAGGCCCAAAACAATAAACAAAGAAAATAGGAAAATTTGAAATTGTATAATTTTTATTAAAATTTTAATAAAACACTAGTAGACCCGGTGAACTTCGTACCGCCTTCCCTTCATTGTAATATACGACATTTTTAGTTTTGTTGTACAGATGTAAATATAATGAAAAATCCGTTGGGATCATTGGAATTGTCAGGATGAAAACTTCCTCACCTGAGTATTGTCGCGTGAATCAGATTGCCCATGAGTTTTCTCTCTATCATATGCATTCCATTGCATTGGTTAGGGTTGTTATTTTGAAATTCCTCCCTATGTTTTATATGGAAAACTTTATCCACCAATTTCTAGTCAACAGTGTGGGGCGGAAACAAATCTAGTAAATCAAAAAACATAACATTCGGTTTAGCCGTTCTTCCGTTATAAATGGTGTAACACACACGACTTTCTTTTATATATGTAGATATAAGAATGTATATGCGAAGGCAAAGGGAGCTGAGAGAATTATGTCCTCAATTAGCCACAAAGTTATATAGGTGTATATAAGTAAAATATAAACCATATGTTAAGAACTCAAGATTGATACTCTGAGCGCCAAATCAGAACTTACCATATTTTACTTACTGTGAAAAGACTAGTACTTGTGTGCCAACCCAAAAGTACATACATACTTACGTGCACAGATTGATGATACTATAGTACATCTTAAGATCATTTCAAAGAAAATCTTAAGAACATTTCTAAGCAAATATTGTTACGAGTAATACAATAATAAATTTGATGTGCTCTTGATGCAGCTATAGGGTATCCGTTAGTCAAATCTATTCAACATTGTATATATGTATGTATTTAAAATTTTACTTTTTTGAATATGATTTATGATCGACAATGTGTTTTTGCTTTAAGTTTACCATTTCATTTTGTTTTAACTCTTCAGGGTCATTTATGTACATTGGATTTTTTTTTTTTTAATTGAAACGCCACAATTGGCCCCGTTTTGTCATAAATCTGTTGTAATAAGGTCAATATGATTTCCTCCTAAAGAAAGTGAAAATGAAAATAAAGAAATTTGTAGATAAATAGAAAAAGGAATTAAGAAATTTTTTCTGAAAAGTTTGAGAATGTTATTTTATGTCAATTTAATTTTTGCCAAAATTAAAATAAATGAATTAAATAATTTTTCCGGTTCTTAATACATATAGTAAATTTTAGTATCACACTAGTATAAACAATTCATATTAACACTTTATTCTGGTATGTTGAACAGCGAGTCGGGAATCACAATCGATTAGCCTCAGGATTCTTTTCCAATTGAGTTATGTCCGTTTGTTTGTTTTCTTGTTTCCATACAAAGTAGTCCCTCAAAATTATTCTACATATATGTTTTCTTATAATAAGGTTATGAAGTTCCTTAACAGAAGAGAGAGAAAGAGTGAGATATTCAGGCCTGACAAATCTTAGAGAAAAATGGTCGTTGACAAAAAGCCATTGAGTGATTTCGAGAGGGAATCAGGCCAAGAAATCAGAGCGATTCCACTATATGTACCGAAGTTTTAGTAAAACATCGATTGTCCTCGCCACGCTGATTATTTTCATATATGTATATTCTCATTCTTTTAGAGAAAACGATATCTCGTAGACAAGACGATTTAGCCGAAAGAAGCTTTGCCTCTTAACTAAACAATCCAATGATTGGGACAGGAGCATATCTTAATAATAGAGATAAACTTTTGATCCCATTCATAATATACTATATGAGAACCGATTCTTTCAGCAACTACTGTAGAACATTCAAAGAATTTTTGAAAGGTTTCAGTTTGATAACAAGATACCTAGAAGTGCAATTAATATAGAGAGCTATAGGCAAAAGAAATCCTGGAGCATGTTCTGTCTACTTTTCTTGCCCTCTCGACTTATATAATAGCAGCTTATATATGTCTGGAATCTGGTGGCTGAGATTTCAGGAGTGTAACTTTAACATCTCTTTAAAAAAAGCTAAATATACTAAAACTGTCAACTTCGGATCCGCATGAATATTGAACTTAATTTGGAGTTAAATGTAAGCTAGCCTTACGGGATCTCCAATATATGCATAATTCACATTAGTGTGAAATGTATTTGAAAAAACAAAAACAAATAATAAAGGGAAACTAAATATAATCTAAGGGAAATCGTATTTAGTTTTGTAGACTAAAGTGAAATTTATTTGAACTTTGGAAGGGAAATCGATACACGTATTCTACTCATATAGTAAATACTTAGTTTTTGTTCCATCACATTGGTCGTAGTCTGACCACTAGAAAAGATACAGTCACTATACATACGTACATAGTTGCAAGGAGTCTTCATTTTAACATAGTGCATCAGTGAGTTCTATACCATAAAAATTCATCTTTCCAAAACAAGTTTTCATTCAAATTATATTTCAAAATAAGAAGCTCCATTTAAACGATTGATTAATTGTGAGAATGTCCATAAAGGCTTAAAATTTTCTATACCAGATCACATGACCTTTCACAATGTTGTTCACATTCACAGATGGTTATGGCTGACTCATCATTATATTAATGTGTGTACATATCTATATACAATATTATAATGTACATAAACAATTAATCTAAAATAGAAATTTGAGATTATCTTAGGTGAAGTGTATTAACTGGTTAGATACAACCAAATTTGTAGCGTTCTATTTCATTGGACAACAAACAACATGCTAACCGATCTCATCAAGATATGTCCAAGTCATGTCATGGAAGATGAGTAATGAACAAAGAAAACACACACAAACAAATACAAAAATGGAAACTTGGCAAACTACTTAAGATATTGTATAGAATTTTTTGGATGTAGCAGAAGTGGTAAACAGAAATGCGATTGATCACAGAAACAATCAATCGATTGATTGATGTTTTGAATTTGATCCAATAAGAGGCGTCCAAGAAAATATTATAGGATCATAAATAGTTAAGATCAATCATTCTAGATTTACAGAAGACAAAGTTTTTTATTATAATTTATGTATATGTTAAGTACACTATAATATGATTCTTGAAATAGATCAATTTGTTTTGTTTTACTCGTACAATATTTATATGCAAAAAATAAGTTATAATGTACCTATACTATGTTATCCCCCGATGATGAGCATAAAATAAAATAAGGAGGATGGAAAGAAGTGCAGTGACTGTAGAAATGTGTTACCGGATGACCAAAATGTGAATCAACTTCAGAGCAACCAGCACACATGAATAGGAAATCGCTTTGTCTCTATCAGATATTGACTGTTGTTCGATTCGGTTTAGACGTTTAGATCTTCTGTTAATGTGACATAAGATAGGTAATATCATTTTTGCTTTTCATGTACCCTTCCTTGTCAAAACATAGGAACGATTCCACCAGAGTAAGGCCATTAAGAATGGATGTATTACAATACTCCTTGCTATCGTAATATGAAGACTTAAATTAAATGTTAAACGCATTATCTAAACAATCTTTGATATAGTTGTAAGAATTGGTCTAACCAGAGATTATCATATAATAATATTTACTCTACTAGATCCGATGATTTTTATACTCTTCACGTAGTAAAAAGTATTATAAGTTTGCCATAAAGTTTGTAATGCAAAGAAGGAGACCCCATAAAGTATGTATGTATATTCTTGATCTAATTATGTCCGTCTGTCCGTCAGTTCGACTGTATACATGCAAAACTAGTCCCTCAGTTTTTGAGCTATAGAGCTGAAATTTTCGTTTTACCATACGCAGCACATTTGTCTGAAGGAGGGGCACCTCCCATAAAAGCCCCCAAATTTATGTTCTTATAAGAAAAACTTTTTTGTTTTTTATGCTATCATGTTGAAATTTGGATATAATATGGTTCTAATCCATATCCATCAGCCATGTGTCCAGATCTTAAGATTACTGGATCGCATTGCTGCCATACAAAAAATGTTTTCTAGTACAACATCTTCGGCATAGTCGAAGATACCTTTCTTTCTGGTTTTTTGGGTTTTCTAATTTCATGTTTAGCATGGACATATGTTAAAATATGGAAATTATGGAATTTTTGTTGTATTAGACGGATAATACACTCGTGATCTTAACAGCAGAACTCTCTGCCGCAATTTTTATTTGTCGAGACGGAAAACACGAGTCTTACATAGTAGCCATGTCGGTTGTACCAAAAACTTTGCGACCAAAGAAGAATCAACGTGTAGCGTTACTACGTGTAATTTGGGTCTTAGATTATGCATACATACAAGGTGTGTGTCAAAAGTTTCCGAACTTTTCAAAAAGAAAAAAAACTACAAAATAGTTTGGAATGAAA
>JBANCV010000369.1:0-11347 GCA_037040105.1 Amiota albilabris
GGAAGACTTACAATTTATTAAACAGTGTGAGGTTCTCTTTTTCTTAATGAAAGCAATTAAAAACAGTTTCATACTTATAAAGAAACATACCCATACGTCGTATGCAGATACATTACTTAGTAAGTAGATATACGTATTAATTGAAAATTGATAGTATTGGATGGATGGTGACGCACCTCTTCCATATTGATATAATCATTGACATCCAGTTTACTGTGGATCTTAAAGTTGAAATTTTCAAGTTTGGAAATTCAATAACCATTGCTAGAAGGGGGCAACCTTTGGGTGGGCTTCGACCTTTTGCAAATTGATGGCAATAAAACTAATTCAGATTATTTTGGATCTTAAAGTTGGAAGTTTCTAATGTTTCAACTTGAATAATCATAGAAATTTATGTAGATTTGAAATGTTATATTTGATATGAAAGGGTTGCTACCATCTGATCGCATATGTTAAACGCTAGTAGAAATGAAGAAAGTTAAGATTATTTTCAATATAATAGTTGTATAATTGTTAACACTTTTTTGTCTGTACACTCTAATCGCAGAAACGGCTTAACCGATTTTAATGATGTTTTCACTGGTTACTACAAGTACGCTTTCTGCAACATATAGCGTTTATTTCAGTCTAATAGTCCATTCAAAAAAACTTAAGGACTAGTTCGCGTACAGACGGACATGGCTAAATCAACTCGTCTAATCGAGCTGATCACAAAAATACCTATACACTTTATGTGGTCTGTGGTGTCTCCTTCTCCTCAACAATCTACTTTCTGTCGCTTACGATTATTTCGCAAAAAGGGCACGTATTATTTCAGTAATTTTTTTTTAACAAACTTTTTTTATAATGGATCAATCGATTCTTTTTGTAATTATAAGCAATAATTATTTTTATTATTATTCTTTTATTTTTTGTGTGTTAACAATTGAATTTTCTTAAATCGTGACTTCTTAAAAGAAAAGAGACAACAGCATTGAAAGCTTCTGAATAGAAAGGATAGCAAGCATGCGCGATAAATTAATAATGAGAATAAACCAAAGAAAATTTGTAATATTTTCTTGAAATATATTTTACAAAACAAATATATATGTAAAAATTATAATCATAATTAAATACATATTTCACCTTCACAAATGTATTCGGAAATTGTAATACAATAGATTTCTTAAGGCCCTAAGAACATGACAGTGTGGGTAATTATGTTCATATCTCATAGGCTACCAAATATGCAGAAGATAAGAGTATTCTGTGTTAATTTTTGCAGACACTTTTTAACCTCACCTAATGATATTTGAGCTAAATATTCTATTCTATTTGTTATAAAAATCAGGGCACCATACTGAGACTAATTACTGAAATGCACAGGTTCAAAAGATCAACACTATAGAGGCACAGATAGTTCTTAGGTTTTAAAAATTAAATGATTGCAATAACTTTAAATTACAATTCCCGGAATAATTTGATTACAACATTTATCAATCAATACACACATAATACTAGTTGTTGTCATAGATATCCTAGTAGGTAATAGTTCTATCTATGTTCTGAGATTCATAGATTGTTTTACTTTCTGTTTTACTTTTAAAAATTGTTCTTTATATAAAAACATTTCTTTCGATTTACCATAATATATTTTTTATTTGTTTTCATATTTTTTTTTTTTTTTTTTTTTTTTTTTTAATATATAAAACATTGAATTATATTTATAATGCAAAAAAAAGAGAGAGATAAGAAATTCCTTATTTATTCTGATCTGGGAAAGAAAGATGACCAACTCTATATATAAGACACGAAGCCAATTTAGTTTAAGTAATTCTTATCATTGTTTCCTTTAAGGTCATAACTGTAATTATAAGATTACTTGAAACTTTACATGATTATTTAATTGATTGTTTATTTATTAATTATCTAATCAATTAATTAAGTTGATCATTTTATATTATTTTTTAATTATTGTGGAAACCCTGAAAGCAGTAGTTTGTTTTGTTATTTTCATTAAATATTTTTATTTATTGTAGTTTAGTAGTATCTTTTTGTTTTGTTTTTGCCTAAAATATGTTTTAATAATAGTACAAAAGCTTTATAAGACATCGATTTGCTCAGATCATCTAATATAAGTAAGTATATTGGATCTTATAGTACAATGCATGTAAGTATGTATGTATATAATTTAACATCATTTCGTATATTTTCTTATTATTTTTGAACGAATAAATATGTATAATATTTTTTTTTTTTAATAAATTTTTTAACAATTAATTCAAAGAAAAAAAAAATTGATTAATAATTAAATAATATATGTTTGTATATAAAAAAAAATTAAGTATTTAATTCAATATTAAAATTAAAAATTTGTTCAAAAGAATTTCGTTGTGTTTTCATAGGGAATAATATTTCATATATGTACAAGGTGTGGCTATTAAAAGATAAAATAAGACTGATGACAAGTCTGAGTATGGCTGGCAACTGATAATTCCGATTGTCCCCGGGACATCTTATGTAGTACGTATTGTCAGGCCCTTCGTTCGTACAAGATTTGATCTGGGAAACTTTTTTTTCAAAAAAAAAAAAACCTTGTGAAATCACTATACATTATAATAAAAAATATTTTAAAAAATCAGTAATCTGTTCACTTTTGATATGGACAACGAATACCTAAGGGATATTTTTCTTAATAGAACATAAATAGATTTTAGGCCAATCTTGTCATACATGTTTAAATCTCCAATCAAAGAAATCAAATTTCAAACCGGAATGAAGAAGTTCACGGAAGAAGACTTTCAGCACTGTTTCAAACAATGGAAATCCCTATGAATCCATATCCTTTGGTGGGATACATGAATGGAGCTAATAACTAATTACATTCGTTTGTATGTATAAACTTAAAATAGAATAAGTCTTGTGTCTGGTGTCAAATTCTTTTATAGCCACATCTCGTTTATAAATTCCATAATACATAATTGCATAATATTTTTACTTTTTAAATTATTGTATAAATTTGAAAGTTTTTCTTGAGTTTGTTCAATAATTTGGAGCCTATTACTAACACCTACCTAACCTACCTTTCTACCTTAAAGGAGAAGACGGTTGGTTTTAAAAACTTATTTAATATAAAAGAACAAAATTTATGTCGGGACAAAACTTTTGGAATTTAAAGTCTGATCTAATAATAATGGGAAGAGATGAGATTATTTTTAATCATAGAATGATGTGAATTGTTATATATGTATGCTATGGTAAAATTCATAAAAGAAATCTCACTGGACTCAACTGGAATGATCGGAATGATCAGATCAAAAAGTTATTACATTTATGTTGTATAATAGTGGAGCGAGCCTATCTTATCCCATCATCTTATATTATATGTTTTGTTTGAGTTGTAAGTAGTAATTACATTATTATTTTATATAATCTAATAACATTTCATATACAATATATCTCATGTGTCTCTTAACAAAAATATTATATGAAATATTAAATTCAAGTCCAATTCTAGATGTTTCCATCCTAAAAAATATGATAGAAAAATCAGAAAAATCAAAATAAATACATTGTTACAATTATTCTGCAGTATTCAGGAGGAGGAGAAGAGAAAAAAAAGACTTACATTTTATATGTGTGTGTGTTATATTAGGAGCAACCAGACCATTCCTAAGACTTCTTCATCTCCTTAAGCCTTTAAATGCGCTTGCAACGTGTTGCGTAACTCATTTAAGACCATTGAACCAATCACCATTTTCTCACAATTGACAGTGAGTGCCAGTGTTTGTGATTGTGATTGCAGGGTAATCAGTACCAGACTCTTGGATGTCAATGTTTGACCAGCAAAATAAAGAAGATGCTCAGCAATGTCAGCGAAAGCAGCAGCAGCAGCAGAAGTTGTAGGAGCAGTTGAAGGCATCACTGGAATGTATGCAACATTAATGCACTCAAAGACTTTCTGCTTTAATGTGGACATGGACAATTCTTTGAATGTTGTCTGCTGCAAATGACTTTGATGTTCGTTCATGCCACGTAATTTGGTGCGTTCTTCTTTGAAGCAAGTCTCACTTATGGCCACAGCACGTACCAGTTCACCGACTGGCGGTTTCAGAGAAACACGTGAGGCACCAACACTTGAGGTGATCTCGAAGTCAATTGTGTGCGTGGAATCATTGAAATCGACGCCCAGTATACTTGTCTCCGTTTGCATTGGTTTCAATTGTTGGATGGGTGCAAACTCATTTAGCTGCATGCCACTGGATAATGTCTTCTGACCCAATTGTATGGCTGTGATCTCATCATTGGTTCGATTTACAAATTGCAATTCAATGGTGGCCATGGCAGAGGAATACAAATGTGGAGAACGGGTAAAACGATAACTTAACTGGAGACCGTGACCGGTGACCTTGTTCAGTAGCTCCTTGTGCTTAAACTCAATATAGGACGGACCCACAAGCTCAATCCGATTGGAAATGTGTTGTGGCTGAAGGGCAATAGCAGAGTTTAAGCCCAGCAAACTTGGTGTACCTGATCGAGATGTGTGAAATGTTATATGTTTTTGACTATAAGTATACATATATGAAGATATAAATGTTTACCTGGTGTTAGAAAACCACCTAAAGAAGGCGTCATCACTGGTCCAATGGGCGGAATATCGTCTAAGTCCAGTAACAAATCCAAATTGCTTTTTACTGCTGGTGTGCTGGTCTCCTTTGATGTTGTTGAAGTTTTGGTGTTTGCTGATTTTATAGCTTCGTTGTTGCCACCAATTGTCACATCATCATCATCGTTGTCGTCATCGTCATCATCATCATCATCACCACCACCACCACCACCACCACCACCAGCTTCATTGTCATTATTACTTTCAGTATCCGAATCACTACTGCTGCTGCTGCTACTTGTATATGATGATGATGATTCACTATCCGAAGTACCAGATGAAGCATTCTCATCATTATTATTATTACTACTGGAATCTAATACAACAAGTGTTCCAGAAGCACCAGCATCATCAGCTGGTTCTTTCGATTTTGGCTTATCAGATTTTGTTTTTGATTTTGATGCCTTTCCAGTTGCGGCCGTTGCCGCCGTCGCTGCCGCCTCCCCATCAGTGGATGACGATGATTCGTCACCTGACTCATTATCGCTAGATGAACCCGATGAACTGGAACTTGTTGCCGAATATGGTGATGACTTACCCTCAGGCCCTCCGGATAGAAAGTTTTTATCAGGTTTCCCACCAGTTGTTGTTTTGCTTTGCTTTTTGTTTGTTGCTGTTCCTGCTGTTGCTGCCGCAGCAGACGTTGCTGATGCACTTGTTTCCGACATAAAACCCTCAATGTTACGGACTGATGCATCTGGTGCAATAGTAGGAAATGGTGGCAATTCCTTGTAGCCATTAGCGCGCATATTGAGATAGTGTGAAAGTGAGCCCAATTGAAAATTATTGGTATTACGATATTTACTCTCCGGAATCGGTGCCGGCTTTGCCGTTAGGAATACTTTGCGTGCGCTCTCGGATAGCACGTTGCTATTACCGCTAGCGGGAAACACGAATTGACGTAGGAAACGGGCGCGGTCGCGTACATCGTAGTTGGTATCGTAGCGCGCCAATGTAAAGACATATTGGCACAGCAACGATGTCTGCTGCGGATTGGTTAAATAGAGTTTAACACCCAAATTCAGCACTTGTAATTTAACAATGTCCTCTTCATCGACAAATGTCTTGGCCATCTTCCGCAGCACATCGGGAGCGATCTTTGGCACTTTCTCATTATATTCACCAATTAGCCAAATGATGGCAGCCCGAGCTGCTGGCACCATAATGAAATCTATCAATTTCGCCATTTGCGTTATGATCTCATAATGTTCGGCGGCCTTTGTTTGCAGTAAATTCTTTATCACAACAACACTTTCGGCCACAACATGTTCTACAACAAATACAAAATACAAATAGAAATAAAATCATATTAGATTAAGATAATCTCATGGATATTATCCATTAGATGTGTTGACGATTATCTTACCATCACGATTGGAGAGCAAATGAACTAAACCATTGAGACATGTTTCGGTCACTTCGCTTATAGAAGCAGCACATCGTCCAATCGCTTGTATTGTGGCAGCCACAAATGATCGATCACTGCTCGATATATAAGTCTGGAATTCACGTAGGATCAATGCTATGCTGGGGGCCGATGCCAGATTCGTGAGTATATCCAATTTAAGCAGTTTAATATGCGTAGGATCACTTGTACGCACAAAAAACGATTTGAGATGAGGCTCAAAGATTGTCTTGCGACGTGTGGACATTGATGCTATGCATGTTAGGACGATGCTCTGGACTTCCTTGTGCGAACGCAGTAGACGTATGAGAGCCTTGGCAATTATCAAGACTTCATTGCGTGGAGCAATATGATGATATAATTGGGCCACGGCCATCACCACTGAGGCATTACGTGATTGAAGCAACGGTTTTGTTTGACGTAACAATAAACGATGATCTGCATCTACCGCATATGAAGGCAAGGCAGGTGATGAGTCACGTCGTGTCTTGATGGTCCTGCTGCTGCTGCTGATGGTGGTGGTGGTGATTTTGCTGTCTGTGGTGGAGGTGGTGCTGGTGACATTGGTAGACTTTTTTGTGGATTTTTTGTTATCTTCATTGTTATTGTTGTTATTATTATTATTATTGTTTTTGCTAATACTTTTACTAATTGATTTCTCAGCTTTTTGTTTTTTAGTTGACTTTTTCTTGGATTCATCATCACCACCAGAATCGGAGGCAGCAGCAGATGATGATGATAAGGATAATGGTGATGGTTCATTATAAAAAGGCACATCGGCATTATTATGTGTTTGATTTGAGTCAGCATCATCAGTTGCAGCTGTTAGATCTTCATCAGCATTTGGATCTTCGAATTGTGTGCGAGCATAACGTGTCAGCATATTAATAATAATCACCTGACCCCATTCATCGACATCGACAAGCAAATTACACAATTTCCGATAATTCTTATGTATGAGATCTACACGTTCCGGGCAAACCTGCAATCAATAATCAGTAGTCAGTTCGTTATAATGGAGAAGGTATATGTGTCTGCGTATAGTAAATATGTGAAATGCACTTACCTCATCGAATGCCATGACAGCTGAGCCAACAACCAATGTTGTCCGATCGGATAATAACTTCTCGATGACCATAACCAGTTCATCTTTTTGATCAGGATCCAATGAATATAGTTTGGGTATTGCATGGGCCGCAGTCTTACGCACATATGGACTCAGGTCGGCAGCACTGTCGCGTATAGCCAACATAACAATGGGCACAATCATAACCACCCTGATCGAAGACAGTACCCGTAATGCTGAAGCGCGTATCAATTGATTGGGGTCCTTAAGGGCCCTTTGAAATGTTGATATCGATAGCAATGCCAAGTCTTGTTGCTCTTCGGCATAACGCACCAAATAGACATAGACAAGTTTCTTCACTTCAATATTCTTGGAGACAACATTCTTAACGACAGCTGGAAACAAATTGCTCGCATCACGTCCACGTGCTATCATGCCAATGATGCGTTTCATTGCTTCCAGCTTGAGGCCATCCTTATTACTGTCTAGCATTTGTTTCAGATCATCATGTTTGCGACCATCACTTTGAAAGAAGGCTGCTCCACTTGCCGGATCCGTACCGAACTCAACATCTAGGCCTAGTTGAGGACGATCTGCATATGCAGAAAATGGACTACTTGCGGCGGCGGCAGCGGCGGTCTGTTGCATTGTTCCAATCTAATCTAAAGTAATAATCCTCCTTAAAATATGTCTTCTATTGAGGTACTCAATAGATTATGTGTGTGTGCGTGTATGTGTGTATAGGTCTATGTATGGTATGTATGTGTAAGTTGATGACTCCGAATATGCTTGCGAGTGTGAGTATGTGCGTATGCGTGGGAGTGAAAGTGATAAGCCAAGCTGCTGCTGCTACGGCTGCTGATGCTACTGCTGAGATGCTTCTTCGTCCTTTCGATTTGTTTCCAATTCACACAATGCACTCACTAAACATTGACTGCTGACTGCAGACTGCAGACTGCTTTCTTGATTGATTGAATATTTGCTTTTGATGTTGTATCACCTTTACCACCACTCTCTATTGGACACCAGTTGAAAATGTCCAAAATTCGCCAGGTCTTTGTTAACAGGTGAAGAAGAAACACAAAAAGAAACGAAAAAAATCTCAAAATGAATTTTTCGCTCTGCAAGATTTTGATGACGACCACCACTTTTTCTCTTGGCGCTTCTCTCTTTGGTTGGTCTATCAATCTGTGTGCTGCTGCTTCTATGCTTTGCCTTTCTTTCTTTGCCTTGCTTATTAATTTCTGCTGCTTGCATATGCGTGAAAAAGTGACCATTTTTCCCCACAATTTATCACTAGTTTATGACAAATGTTTGTCATTTCATACAGTTTCGTACTAATTTATGACATACGCTCTTCCATGTGAGCGAGCATTTTTAGTAGATTTCTGATATTTTATTTGAGTTTTTGTGTGGATGGTAACACTGGTTTCGTTTGTTGCTGTTCTTCTTCTCTTCTTGAGCGACGACGACGACGGACAACGACAGTGGCGACGACGACACACACTTTGGTGGAATGCATTATTCCGGTAAGGCGAAGCAATAAAAGGCAAAGAAAGCAAAGGCAGAAAACAAGAAAAAAGAAATATAAAGGTTGAATTGTGCAAAAAGAGAAAAACAATACAAAAAGAAAAATAAACACGGTGTAGCAACACAAGCGTTGCACATGCGGTATTAATCTTATATAAGTGTAAGACATAAGAAGATTGTTAGTAATTTGTATTAATAACAAAATAATGAATTTCCCGGTTGCGAACTCAAACAAAGACAGCGTACGTGTCGCCTGCAAAAAATGCGGTTATGCGGGTCATTTGACTTATCAGTGCCGGAACTTTCTCAAGGTAAATATCAATAAAGAAAACGAGACCGAGACCAAGACTCTTTTTACGACACTCACAATATACATAAATAAATAATTAATTCATATGTTTGCATAATTTCTTTTAAATTATTTCTTAATTTTTTTCTTTTGCGTCGTAGGTTGATCCGAATAGAGAAATACTGTTAGATGTGGAGAGCACAAGCTCAGATTCGGAAATGGAATACTTGACACCTTTGACGGAGATGCGCGCCAAAGAGTTGGATCAACAAGAGAAATCCAAACAACAACAACAACAGAAGCAACAACAACAACAGAAGCAACAACAACTGCAATTGGAAGAAAACCAACGACAACGTAGCAAATCATCGCAGCAACAGCAGCATCAGCAAAACCAACAACACAAATCCTCATTGAAAACAATAAAAACAAAGAATAGCAATAATGACATAACAGTAGACAAGAAAATTGGTAACGCCACAGCCACAGTAGCCACCACTAAGAACTTGACGAGCGTTAATGAAAAGAAACGGTCTAAAAGTCATAAGTCCGATAAGCGCCTTAAGAAGAAAAGCAGAAGAAACAATGATGATGAAGATGGTGGTGTTAATGATGGACTTGCTAGTAAGAAATCCAAAAAGCAAAACAAGAAGAAAAAGAAACACAAATCGATTAAGAAGAAAACACCAATATCATCAATATCCACCACTGCAGCAGATGACAGTAAATCAATAAAGAAAAGAAAGAAGCATCATCATCATCATCATCATCACCATCATCATGAACATAAACGTGTAAGTGTATCAACATCCTCGACAACATCTTCCTCATCATCGTCAACAACTTCGTCGTCATCTTCCTCATCACCTTCATCATCTTCGTCGTCGTCGTCATCCTCATCATCATCATCATCATCATCTGGCTCATCATCCGAAAGCAGCAGCAGCGGTGACGACGATGAATCCGAAACTCAATCGGATTCAAGTGATAATGAAGAATCGACTACAAGTGAATCAGATGAGTATGGCCGCAAAAAGAAACGACAAGGCAAATACAAGCGTAAATCAAATAATGTTGTTGCTCCACGACGTAAGAAGACAAAAGTCAAACGGAAACGGCATCGAGCCTGCAGTGGTCCTGGAGACTGTAATAGCAGCAGTGAAAGTGATTCCGATACAGATTAGGCGACCATGCCTCCGTCACCACCACCACCACCATCACCACCATCTTCACCTCCTGCTATGGTAGATGATATCGATGATGGCCTGCCTGCTTGATGATACTACAACATACCAAACCATACCAACAATAAACATACCTATCCATACATACATACATACCTACATATATTGTAAAAGAAGAAACTTGATGATAACTGATACTTACTTAGTAACAAAGTCTGTGAGTTACTTGTGTACATTGCCAAACATTTATAATATTAGACATTCAAGTCAATCAGTCAAAGCTTAACCAACCAGAGATACAAAGACTAGTTAAACAAAAATGTTTTTATCGAAAACAAACCAAATTAAAAAAGAGAAGCAGCAGAATGATGATGATGGAATCTGCAACAAAATTCAAGAGGTCAATTAATACAACATAAACACACGCCATTTCACGTCACATACTACATAGATACATATATGGTATGTAATGTAATCCGATATGATAAAATACTACGATATCCATAAGGAAAAGTATCCCATTCACTGATAGCGTACCACCGATCATAACTTCCAAGCAATATAAAACAAAATTGAAATATACGTAGGTCTTACAAATCAATCCAATTAATTACTCTAAGTATCTCTCTCAAGCAAACTCAGTTAATGGTATTTTGTAATTTTAAAGATACTCTATTATAGTACATATGGTATATATTAAGTTATGTATCTATTATTGAAGATAAGCTAGCAGCTGTCTGTCTGTTTCTTTCTCTCTCTATCTCTCTCTCTCTCTCTCTCTCTCTCTCTCTTGGTAAAAATACTTACATGTGTACATCCTATAAGAAATTTGCCTGCTTCCTTCCAGTTATAAGTATATACATACATACATATATGTAGTGTCCATGATGTATGAAGGTGAAGGTTATTTGTATGAATAGAAAGACATTGTAAGAAAAACTGTATCAATATTTTTACTTATCTAAAAATTATGTTTTGTATGATATACATATTACCATACCATGTATGTAAGTATTTAATTAAAAACAAGTAGCTGCCCATTGAGACACATCAGATGGCATGAGTGACAAGGAGTAGAAGTAATACGTACGCGAAAGACAAACAATATAGAATATTGCAATATTAAAAAAAAAAAAAAAAAAAAAAAAAAAAAAAAAAACAAACCGCCCTCACCCCCAAGAGAAAAAACAAATTTCCTTTTTCCCTCGAAACAAGGTTTGTTCTTTCT
>JBANCV010000369.1:11357-42524 GCA_037040105.1 Amiota albilabris
ACTTACCGCTGGAAGGAAATGGGCGGGAAGGGAGGAAAGGGGTGGAAATAAGGAGGAAGTAGAAAGAGAAACAAGGAGAAAGGGGAAAACAAAAAAAAAAAAAAAAAAAAAAAAAAAAAAAAAAAACTGAATATTATTAATCCTAAGAAGGACGATCAAATTGCCTGTTTACTTCGAAACAGGCTGGGTGTTTTCTATTTTGAAACACACTCTGTGGACGTGTCTTGAAACCCTATATAGACAGACCATACATATCTGTGAACCTCCAACGCTATGTTCGACAGCCTTGATATCTGTTTTTCAGAGTTTATATTAGCTAGAAAACTGAAGTTTATAGACTCAGTAGTTTTATATATTCGCCACGTCTCACTAGTTATTTTTGGGTGGAAGCCTCATTATTTCCATAGAAATTCATTTATAACAGTCGCATTCCGAGATACAAAAGTATGAAAAGTTGAACATATTAGTTTACTTTTTTCTTACATCATTTAATTTTAATTTTTATATTACTATTAATTGGATATTGGACTGATACGATTTCAACAATCGAATCCAGAGAATATACCCAATCTATTGTGCCTCCAATTTAAATTGAAATCATATGCAACAACACAATATAAGAAGATAGATAATTGCTAATTTTTTATGAGGTGCAGAATTGCTAGCCTTTCTAGACCTTTTACATAGATTAACTAGCCCTAGCCACTTTAACTTCTTCGACGAATACATTGAAAAAAGATATGATAATCACGATGGTGATGATGATTATGACCAATTCTTCCTTTAGTTTTAAGCAAGCATCAAGGTGTCTTCTCTGTGTCTACCATCATTACCTTTAGAGTATATAGTATGTATAGTAGAACTACAATAAAAATAAATGACATAAATTTACAGAAATAGACTATAAGTTTGATTTCACCTTTTTATTCCATGATTTTTCTTTATATATCACATCGAACAAATTAAAAATTATTTAATGTTAAAAAAAATGCATTAAAAATATTATGATAAACAAAAACTCTCAATGTTTTTTATTTTACAAACAATTTTTTTCTTTCCTTTCACTGCATTATGAAAGTTTATAATCTGGTTTACTTAATATGTATGTAGATACATATGTTTCAATATTGGAATAAATAATCAAGTCACTTAGATGGCGCAAGTGATAAAATTTGCAAAGTAATAAAGTGTTGCATACTTTTAGGGACCCCGTTTAATTGTTCGCTTTATTTTAATTTTATTATTTGTTGTGGATATAATAGAAAAAATAAAAACTTTCTATCTATAACGTTTCATGAGATACAGGCGGTCTCGGACGGACGGACGGTCGGACGGACTGACTGACGAAGGACGGACGGAAGAATCATAATTATCGTCCTTTCGTCCGATAATTATGATTCATCTTTGGGAATTGGTTCAAGAATGTCCAAGCACTTAAGCTTGGACTGTTCCATGATCCCACGAATTAAATCAAGGTTATCATCCTCCTGACCAATACTTTTGACCAAAGATTTATAAAAAATTTTTGTAAACAAGTCTAACTTGTTTTTAAGCGCAGTACGATCTGCTTCAGGATGGACGGACGGACGGAAGGACTTACAACGCGTTGCATGTTTCCCCAAATTAAGGTCAGTTGGTTCTGGTTGGTTTGCTACCACCAGCCTCTTAGACGAGAAAATTTCTCGAGTAATTTTAATATTTGGGTAGTTACGATTATTTTTCCAATCAGCCGAGAACAACTTCTTATTCTTCATATTGACATCAGTTGGTTCTGGGTGTCTCTCCTTTGCCCGTTGGATTCTATTACCATGATATTTAGCATTACGATGCTTTTTACAATGGGTACAATGACGCTTAGGCGAGGACAACTTCCTTTGACATTTCTCCACATTGACGTCAGTTGGTTTTGGTGGGTTGTCATCTACTGCCATCATCATCTTGGGAGAGCCACTTTCATGTGTTATTTGCATGTCTGAATGTTTAAAGTCTGATCCCAATTCAGCCATTGGCGATAGAGAACAACCGTGTTCTCTGCGAATCCTAATTTGATTCTTCAAAACTTTTCTAGGCGAACACTTCTCAACTTTGAGGTCATCTAAATCTGTTTGGTTTACCATCATCGTCTGATCAGAGGAAATTTCTCGTTTTATTCTCTTGACTGGGTGGTTCGCATTACGATTTTTGTTTAATAAAACAAAACGATGATTAGACAAATCAGTTTCTCTTTGAACGTGGTTCTCTTTTGCAAACATCATCCTCTTAGGAGAGCCACTTTCTTGTTTTATTTTAATGTCTAGGTTATCCGCATTACCATTTTTATTCACAAAATCAAAACGATGATCAGTCGAGAACAACTTCCTTGGATGTTTGTCCACATGGTCGTCAGTAGATTTTTGTTGGATCGCATTTAATATCACCTTACGAGTGCCATTTTCTTGTTTTATTTGAATGACCGTATTTTTAAATGTTGAACGATTCTCATTAGACGAGAACATCAAATGCTTTTCCGTTTTTTTCTTCTGCTCTCTGGTAAACTTGTCGTCTAAAAGAAACTTCGAGGTTGTCGAAGTCGCTGCGACGTCAAGACGAAGCCTGCAAGTCAATGCAAATACATTTTAGTTTAATGAAAGTTAATTAATCATGCAATTATAGTTAGTTATAATTAATTAGCTATTTAGTTACCTTTTTGCCAATTCAGAACTATCCATAATATTATCCATGATAAATAACCAACGAATTCACAAAAAATTCCAAAGCACTTTTGATTATTCACCGATTCCTTTTTTTTAAATGCCGGAGTTTTAATAAGTGACCAGAGCGTTATAACAAAAAACCACTTTTTACTTGCTTTTATTTTAGCGAAATGACAGTTTCAAAGTAATGTGCTGCCAAGTTGCTGGAAAACAGGGTGCACTCTTGTATTTGTGTAGCACTGAATTGCTGCATGTTGCAAGAGATATCATGAAACAAAAGACTATTTAATATTCAGTCAAATGTCAATGAAAAAAATGTATTATTTCCATTTTCACCATATTCACCACACAATAAAATTAACGGATATCACCATACTCATGTCTGCTTATACTAAAATTGCCACCGGCGTCTCGAGCAGAATGGATTTTGATACTTTGCGCACCCACCTTCTGCCTAAGTATTCGTCCTCATTGTATATCGAAATTAGTACCTAGTGCGAGATCTGTCTACAAATAATTTACTGTAGCAGCTGTGATCTGATCAGGACCGACCGACCACTGGTTCGCCTTCTTCTGGTGCCAACACAAAAAAACTGAAACTGTTAACATAAAAGGTGAGTCTATTCTAATTTTAAATCAAATTATTTGTTGCAATTCCAAAATCAAGAACCATTATATCTTTGATTTTAGGTGAAAGCTGGTACTTAGACCAGCTGACTTGTAATAACGCCACGGACAGGAAGTGATAGGGTGTTATGTGAGTTGGGTGGGAGGGGGTAAGGTAGGTGTTATGGAAAGGATATACCGATGGTCATTCTTTTGATCGCCATAGCCTCGCTTCTGTTATGAAGACGCCTTGACTGTCCCTTGCGCACTATCCAGTAGACTAGTCTAAACTTTAAAACTGAGACATATTTTTTTTTATAAAAAACAGGCGATGGATAGATATCAATGAGACCAATCGAAACCAATCTTCCACACGTTAATCATCTGTAATGCAAGTTTTTTTTTCAGTGTATTTACCAACATGTGCATGCACATAGGAAGCGATGAACACCGACTGTGTTTTGTATTTGCTTTTCACAAAAACAGAACCGAATTCAAAAAAAGAAACATGGAAAACAGATTCCAATACCAATACCAATATTAAGTCTTTACCTTTAGTTGACTTTTTACAAGCGTGGCAAATGCACGAAAAAAAAACTTAAACAAGAGATTTTGGTAAAAATCAAGATGTTCAATACAAATATCATACTTTTGCTTAGTGTGCCATATTTGGTTCAAAGCGAGTATTTCTCATCTGTAGATAGTCTCGAGGGTCTTGGTATCATCGAGAAGGATTTAGTGACAGCAGCTCAGGATTATCTAATGGAACGACGACATGAACTTGCCATAATTAAAAAGTAAATGAAATATTGATATGGCGACACTTTTAATATATATATATATATTTTTTTTTGTTATAGATATTTACTGGAAGTACAAACAAAACATCAATTGGCTATGGAAAATGTGAACGATTATTTGGGTAATCCATTGAATGCCTTCACATTAATCAAACGCATGGTGATCGATTGGGAAGATCTTCATCAAGTTCTATTAGAGAAAAAGCCAACAGCAAGTAATTAAATAAAAGAGAAATTAAAGAAAATCAAACCAAATAAGAACCCCAATAATAGAATTTCAGGTCACATTGGATAAACTAGCTAAGGATTTCGGTGGATTACCGGATCATAATGATGTATCAGGCGCTGCCAAGGGTCTAGCACGCATACGAGATGTTTATAATTTCACTGCAAGTTACCTTGCTGAGGGCGATCTTGATGGTAACTACAAGGAGTATGTTAATTTTCCCACTATCTCTATCTATTACTATATCTCAAATCTCTATAAAATTTTATAGTTCTGAATTAAGTTGGCGCGATTGCTTTGAGATTGCTGTAAAACTTTTTGAATCAAAGTTCTTTCAAAGTTCCATAAATTGGTTTGAACATGCATTACACTTATTGGATGTTGCAAATGACTTTGAGGAATTTTATGATCTGGAAATATTGGAGTATTTGGCTCTAGTACATCATCAGCTGGGCAATAAGCAACAAGCGACTTACTATATCGAAGAATTACTTTTCATCGAACCAAAACACAAGGCACAACAAACAAAATCTTATATAGAATTATCAGCAAATGATGATGGTACAACAAAAACTAATTCTTATTTTGATGAAATACCACCATATTATGATAATTACACACGTTTATGTCAGGGCAAGCTCTTGCCCATAAAGATGGAAAGTTTAAGTTGTCATTTAGATAATGTAAGGCATGCATACTTTGTATTGGCTCCATTAAAAGTTGAGCCATTGAACTTGGATCCATCGATTAATTTATATCATGGTCTCTTAAACAATAATCAAATTAACGCAATTCTAAGTGAAGCCAATGAACTTGAAATGATACGATCCCTTGTGGCAGATGATAATGGTGGGGACGGTGTACATGATCTACGTGTAAGTCAACAGGCTTGGATGGACTATGAGACACCAGTCATGCACCACATACAAAATTTGATACACATGATTAGTGGTTTTGATATGAAAGGCATCGAACAAATGCAAATGGCAGTTTATGGTATTGGTGGTCTTTATGAGCCACATCACGATTATTTTGAGGTAAGTAGCATATACAGATATTATGTCAGAATTAATGCTATTAGTGTATATATCAAAACTTCTCCCAGGAAAACATACCAGAGGATTACAGTGGTGATCGTATTTCAACTAGCATGTTTTATGTAAGTTTCCCTTTTTTGTATGTGTATTTTAAATACCTCTTAATATGTGTCTATATATATGTTTTTAGCTTTCTGATGTAGATCAGGGCGGTTATACAGTATTCCCCAAATTAAATGTGTATAGTGCACCAGTGAAAGGCGCTCTTGTGATGTGGTACAACCTTCATCGTTCACTGGATGTTGATGTTCGTACATTGCATGCCGGCTGCCCTGTCATCAAAGGTTTTAAGCGCAGTAAGTTCCTCAATTTGTATAAATCTCTCCCTCCCTCTTTGTTTACATGATATACATACATATGTGTATGTATGCACTTAATTTTATTTGTATTTGTTTTGCTTTACAACTTGTTTTGCTTTTAGTTGGCAATGTTTGGATGCATTCAGGTTGGCAGGAATTTGCTCGGCCTTGCGACTTGATTTCGGATGCTTACAAAAGTGATGCCTTCAGATAATTTTTGTTCAGACAAACACACATATTCACATTATTGGCAATTGATATAATCCATAATTTTTATTGATATCATTTATTCGATATTAAACAAGTTGAATAAATGATAAAAAAAAATATATTACATACTAGACCCTACTAATTTTTACTGCTTTCAATAAAGGCAACCCGCACAATTCAATACAGTCTTACATTTTTTTTACTAATAAATAATACCTCAACCCTCAACAAATCGATAATTTATTATATGAATTCATATTTCTTATAACCGTTGAACATCTAAATGGGATTATTACAAATTCGTAACTTTGTTAGGAAAACGTTAACCTGGATTTTCGATGGATTTCAAGTCAGTCATATAATATATGTACAAGCAACATTTGATCTACCAAGTCCGGTGGATTTCCAGAAATTTTCTCTTACACTCTCCAGACTATGCTAGAGTTTCCCTGAAAGTTTCAGCAAAATCGGTTCAGCTGAATCAGAGTCTTTAGGGAACGTTCATACAAACATAGATTAAATTTTATATATCCATACGTATAGATATACTTCTTCGCAGCAGTTTGAATGCTTCCTTTTTAGACAAATGTACATATGTAAGTACTTACACAATGGGTGTATCTTATTTATATGTGAGAAGAAAAGCATTGAAACATTTCTTCGTGAGAAGAGGACGAGCATTTCTGCATAAAGTAATTTTGTTTCAAGTTCTGTAAATCCTCCCATTTCACTGATTATGGGATGTACTTGGTCTTGCGTTACCGTACTAACAAAATATTAAGACAGTAGTATAACTTAAATTCGCTTGTCATTCCTGTGTATAAGCATAAACCTTGTTGATTATAATAACACACCTTATATTACGTTTGTTTATACTGTAGGGTGTTCAAGGTTAATAAGTATGCACTACATTTTCCCATGAAGGAAAGACGAAAACATAATGCAATTGTCTTTCCATTTATGATCTCTCTCTCTCTCTCTCATCCTCTCTCTGTGTGTTTTTCTGAGTCTCTCTGTTTTCCAAAAATTACGTTTTTCTTTAATTTTTCTTATGCACTGAAACTTCTTTTTTGTGCTTATTTCCAATTTATCTTGGTCCTCTCATTCCTCTTCTTCATCTATGTATGAACTTCTCATTCTCCATCTCCTTCTCAATATATATTACGTTTTATTTTGTTGTTGTTTTGTTGTTGTTGTGTTATCGTGTTTTGATTTTTGTATTTTTGCGTTACAAAAGGCACGTAGACGACTATGCCGGGTGCCGGTTAACATTCTGTTGTTGGCTTCTTTGTTTTCGTTTTTGCCGCTGGGGAGGAAGGTTAAAAAAAGAAAATAGAAAATAATGCGCAGTTATGCAGGCAATAACAACGTTAAACAATAATAATAACAAGTACGTAAAAGCAAGAATGTAAAAAGAAGGAGTAATAAACAATAAAGGGTTCTCAGGTTTTCTTGTTGTTGCTGTTGTTATTAATACATAGGGTGTTTATACATAGTAGTGGTAGTGAAGTCAAGTGGAAGAGACATAAATGTAAATATGTAAATAAATTTAAAAAAATCCACAAAAACAAGTTAAGGCGCATATGTATGAACGTATGTAGGTGTTTATTCTTGCTAACTCATTCATCTATACATCCATATTATTCTTCATTGAATCAACCAATCAATGTTGTGAGCAATATAAATGATAATACGAAAATTATAATAAGAAATACGAAAAAAGAACAAACAACAAATACTAAGCAAATAAACATATTATAAGGCCATAAACATAAAGGCACATTTTTAGCCCTCAAATGCACTATGCACGCTCGTTCTCGCTCTCTCTTTCTCTCTCTGAATTGGTTTCAATAGTTAACAGCAAGAGAGCACGAGCAACATAGTTCAGCCGGCACGTGCAGACCGCACGTTTACAGAAGGCAATGTGAGATCTGCCATGTATATGTATACATGTGTATGTATATTAAGATGACACGACACAACGAAGACGACGACGACGTGACAAACTGAATGTCAGCAAATGCTAGCTACGTATATACATCTTTAGAAACATTGGACAAACAATTAATTGAGTACATGCAACATACACTCCTCTCTCAGTTAATCCGTTATCACTTTAAAGTGGGGTGTATACAGTTTGTCACATAAATGTTTGCAAAACTGGAAGACTTCAATTAAAGGCATTTGAATGAACTACATAAATGACCAGTGCTTGAATTTGATTCACTGCAGCTCAGTGGTATGAAAAAATGAATTTTACATTTTACAAGTGCAAAGATTCCAAGCATTAGACCATGTTATATAGGACATTATTTTATTTCATTAGGAACCTGCACAAAGTTCAGTCCTGAACTCAATAGAAAATTCCTTGGGTCTATTATTAAGAAAGAGAGGAAAAATACCTGAGGATTGATAACTTGCAAAGATCAATTGGGTGTTTAATGGTACCTATGAATATACTTATGTGATAAACTGTGTGTACATTCATATGTGTCTGCAACGTTTTATCATTCTGTCAATTATAAAGAAAGGAAATCATTGCATGAGACTTTTATTCTTCACTTTATTCCATAAAGTACAATAAATTTAATTATATAATGTATAGTAGGCGGTCATCAACTCCATTTGTGAGATCATTTAACGCTTCCATATGTGAATATACTTACCTAAGTATGTGTACATACAAATATAAACTTGAGCTGGTTAAATTCAACACCAGCAAGGGCTCCAAGTTTTTGTTTAATGAAAAATGTTATTGCGGAAATCTTTTGCATGGAAAACCTTGAAAACAAAAAGACCAACAAAATTAAGACGAAACTATAGAAACACAAAAACAATAGCAAACTTTTTCAAGTCAAACTTGATTTGCGCCTTTGCCTTCTTTAATTGAACTCACACTGACTTTGAGAAAGAGACTCTAATTTAAAGTTAAACTACTGTTACTTATGTTGTATGTTTAGATAGCTCGTACTAATATGTATGTATGTTGCATGCATGATTTGCAGGAAACAATATTGTTGTGCCACACCTCAATCACTTTTCTTGCACATCTCAGATCAATAACATTTGATTTTCAGATCCTCCGAGACCCTAATCGTCGGTGATGAAACTGGTGAACAATATGGACTCAGAAGCAAGCTATCAAGAACCAAACCTATGATGATGATTCCAATAGGCAGCGTTTCTCAAATGGGGACCGCGTCAGGTGGGACATGTAGTCCCCCATTTACCCCGTCATCACACCTGGATTGCCTTGCCATTAGCTAGCTGCCCTTTCCGCTTCTCTTTCTCATTATTGTGTCTTATATATGTACATATGTACATGGTATTTGTAATATGTATGTATGTAACTACAGCTTACATATCATCACGAACCCTTGCTTTTTTGTTTTTGCCAACATTTCTCAACAATGGCAAAATATTCAATGGAAGACCAAAAATAAACAGAAATGAAAACATTATTCCATTATTCCATTTTAATTATGTATTCCATTTTTGTTGTCTGCTGTTGTTGCTGTTGTTACTATTACTGTTGGTACACACAGCACTGCACATGTGTTTTTGCTCGTAGACCCGACATAACCACAACAGTAGCGTCTAAAATATTGTTGTTTTTTGATGACAGTAGTATTTATTGTACATATTAGATAATTATACAATAAAGTATGTAATGATATTAGAGTACTAGCTACTAAAGCCTATAACTCTATGGTTTCTATTAGTTAACTTATATTTATGAGCTAGGCTACAATGATTCATATATTTATAGATTATATATTAATGTTCTCAGTTGTATGATGATGTTGTAGATTGGTATGACAAAACGAGATGTTAAACACTTATGATTCATTTCCACGGAAAACAGCAGAATTCGAAAACTGAAATGCTAGTGAAATGATTATTGATGCTTCTGTAGTAAGTTAGAGCTCCTTTTGCATCTTGACTTAGCATCGATTTGGGCTGTGAAAGGTTGGAAAACTTTTGTGTTTTTCTTGAAAATGAGAAAATGAAACCGCCCAATTCAATATGAATTCGCAATTTTATATTTAAAAAAATTTGAAGATAAAAGATAAACCGAAAGTAATTTATTGTTTTGTTTTTCTATTACCTTATCGATGTACATACTAACATACGTATGTGCGTACGTAAATGTTTTATGGCCACGACTGTTTTGGAGAGAAGAAACTCCATTCGTTATTGTTTTTGTTTCTGTTTCTGCTGTTGTTTGTTGATCGTTGAACTGGCATTTTTGTTTTTTTCTTTCTTATTTTCATATATTTTTTTAATATGTAGAACGTGTAATCATAGCTTGTAGAGAAGAGAGAGAGAGCGAGATGGAGAGAGGGAGCGAAAGAGTGTGAACGTGTGAGCGAGAGGGTGAGATCTGTAACCGGTTTTGAATATTTTGTTATTGTTTTTGCGTTTCTTGTTTGCTTTTCTGTTTTGTTTTGTTTTGCTTTGCTTTATTCTCTTACTTGTTTGTTGTGCCTTTTAATTTTCTACGCAGCAGAAATAAAATTTATGTTTAATGAGTTCTTCAACATGAATTTAACAGTAAATTTATAGAAGTTTCTAGAACATTAACATTATTAACATAGACGAAATTATAACAGTGGTATGTCTCTGTTACGTCCGTTCATTTAGAATCACAAATAGACATATGCATGCACATACGTAAACGTAAGTATGGATGTATGTATGCGATTTCAATAGGAACGAATTGAAGTAGAGTATAAAAATGTAAATATGTATTTAAGTATGTATTGCACTTGTGTGCATGAAGTCTAGTCTAGTAGGTGCGCTTTTGTTATTTGCTTGTTACAAATAAAGTCGATTGACCACATTTCTTGTGAGAGAATGTGTGCCCTGAAAGCGGGAAAGAGGCAGAGAGAGAGAGAGAGAGAGAGAGAGTCGTTATATGCATAGTTCCCATTGTTATTGATATAATTTAAAGTGTTTCAAAACATCATCCGTCCGACTGTCCGTCATCCATTATATAATTAACCACTCCATGCATGCATTCATGTGACTTCTACTCAAGTAGAATTTTATTATGATCAGCAATCATGAATGTGGGACTATGAGCGGATTAGATAATGAAGATTTTTTTTAAGAAAAATATATACACAGCACATATATCATATACATATGGTGTAACCATAACCAAAGGAAGCCATTCAAGCCAGGAAGAAGACGAAGAACAAACCAAACAAGGAGGCATAGTAAAATTAGGGGAGAAAGAGAGTTTGATCAAAGGATCTTTTGTGATTCCACATAATTTCTATATACAACGGTGAAATAAATCATAAAGATAACCAAATGTAATGTTGAGACAAATGAGATCAATGGCGTCAGCTATGCAGCCTGATTAGATCATTTTCAATCATAATTAGAAAAAAAAATTGTGTCCATTTGGGGAAGAAGAAAAATCTCTTCCATTAAGTCAAATCATAAGTTTCAAAGCCAACGAATTTCGCTAAGAATTTGTTCTTATTCCAGCATATTAGTTAGATTAGACCATGATTATTGCAGGGGATCAAAACATTGTAAACTGAGTGTATTGATACAAAATTTTTATACAATTTTACATCTTTTTTTATATTGATGAATATGATCGGCTATCGGATAGGATAGGACTGGATATAGAATCGCTCGCCATAGAAGTGAGTTCACCTAGGAGTCTGAAATGTTTGGTTTGGACGGATCTTAGTTATAGTGCTACCGGCATGGATGTTGCCACCGCCATTACTCTCAGAATTTTTACACCTATTAAGACTTTAAGATCCCAACTAGGTGGCACTCCAGCAAGGGGTACATGTTCAGATGTTTATGGTTAAATTGTTTCTAATTGATATGATTTACTCGTATGATGTGTTCTATGGGGTCTCCAATGCTCGATTCTATGCGTTTCAAACATTATAAGTGAAGGGTACATAAGTACATAATTATGAATGTGTGTATTTACATAATGTAAATGATGATATTGATGATCTATGTATGTACATATTAAATGTAACCGGCGATGAATACAAAAATACTTGTAAATTATTTCTATTCTTATCTAGTGAACAAAATTTATGAAATTCTACGTGATCCATTTCTTTGTTGATTAACTTCTTTGTCAACATACACATTTACAACTATACATATGCATATGCATATATGTATGTAGGTATGTGTTTATAACAGTAGCTCATGTAGTAAACAAGAGGAATAAACAATATAATAAAACAGTAACAAACAATACGAAATGTTTGATTGGCGACTCTCTGTTAATGTTTGTTTGCCGCTCGCTCGCTCACTCGCTCTCTCACTGTTAATGTTAATGTTGCTGCTACTGTTAACTTCTGTTGTTGTTCCATTGTATTGTAATTTCGGCTTCTGTTACTTTCTGTTACTGTTTCTGTTGTTGCTACTTCTCGTTTTTCTTCATTTTTCTCGTCTCGAATTCTCCTTTTGCACGTACACAAACTCAACAACACAAAACAAAACACAAGAAGAGGCCATGGATGGATGAATTTTTGTCGTCGTGTCTGGTGGTGTGTCAAAAACATTTCAAACGTTGAATCTGGCGGACGTAAATTTGAGAATAGTCTCTTGATCTTTATTTTCTGAGGAGTTTCTTCATATACATCCATACATATATATATTTTTTTGTTTTTTTTTTTCTTTGGTGAACAAAAGAAACTGTTAACTTCACTAAATAAAAAAAACTTTAATGAAAACTGAAATAACAGTTTTTACTTGGTGAAAATTAAATTTAAAGAAAAGTCCATTTTCTTTGTGTGATAAACTGCATTTTTTTTTCGTGCTCTAATCCTCATCAGTGGAGAAGTGGAAGTTAATTCAGAAAGAACAGAAAGCAAAATCGAAGAAAAATGGCATTTCAAATTGTAAGTCGTAATTTATTGCGAACTTCGAGGGAATTTCTGGAACGAAACATGGCCGCTGTCAGCATTTTGCACCAGCAGAAGGCGTCATCGTCTGTTGCCTTGATGAATTCTGATGCAGGAGATCTTAATGTAAGTGGATTATGGAATAAGAGAAAAATAAAGTAAATTTACAAAAAAAAAAATCTAGACTTCAAATGTAGTCTAGACAAAGGCAAAAAGGTAGAGGGACAGAGAGAGTGGTAAGGGTTAATTTTTTCTAGAATTCTATTAAATAGAAAAACAGTATTGTTATTCATGGAAAGAAGCTCAAAGTCTATGTAATTCTACTACTAAGTTTTTTTAACTACTACTAAATTTTACATAGTCTTTGAGAAGCTTTGCTTAAAAGGGGAGAGTATGAAATGTTCAAGGATAACAGAGAGACAGATATACATATATAAATATATAAATATAAAGAGAGAGAGAGAGAGAGAAGGAAGTTAAAGAGGTAAATGAGAAATATGTCTGGTCTCTAATGTGCAAGAGAAGCAATATTTTCCGGTTTACTACTTTTTCATTGAACTATTATTATTTCTGCTTTGGCTGCTTAAAATTGTGTTAGGTCAGTGATTGATTGAGAGAATGCATGAGTGAAAACCCTTTGGAAAACATATTCAAACAGGTTTTATTTTTCTTCAAATATTCATTAACTCAACTCACCTTTCTTTTACTATCACACAATGAAAGGTAAATAAGTTTGGGCTTTTGTTCTTATGGATTTGAATACTTGATTGATACAAAAAGAGAACAAAAATTTTTGAATGTTTGTTTGTGTCTCATCTTACAATATTATAAACATCATCTATTTTGCTCTACACAGAGAAAGCGGTATATACATAGTAGATTTGTTATTGTATATACTTATGTATTTATATGGTTATGCATTTTATGTGCTTATTTTTATGTTTGCTTTCTTTCTCTTAAGCGCTTGTAAAGAACTTCAAGTTTAAATATCATTGAAAACATACTTTTTTAGTCTACTACATCTACTTCCGTGACCGTTGGTGGCGCTGCCGCCATACGAGGTGTGCTTATAAAATAACGAGATGCGATAAATGATTCCACAAGTAGAAGAAGAACTACGCATGCGCATACATTCGACATCTTACGAGCGTAATGCCATTGTTGCAACATTCGTTTCTGTACACATATAAACAATGTGCACCTATATAGTTAAGTTGCATTTAAACCAATTGACCAATTGTCATGATTATGACATAGAGTGAACCATTGCCAGTCACTCTGTCACTAATCAAATGAACCACGATTGAACACTGCGATTAGCCGAAGCGTATCAAAAGCTCTCATTTCAATTTCAAATCGCACAATTTGTTGTTGAGATTTGCAATTTCAGAGAGAGAGAGAGAGAGAGAGAGAGAGATTCAATGTCGTGCCACCACCATATTAACACTTTTATACCATTTGAATATTGTTATTTAAGATCTTAATGTAAACCAGCAGGAAGGTTATCGTCGACTATGCAAAAGCTGGAATATTCTTCACGCATCCCCTAGAAATCGTTTTTACCTACGCTCCTGTGATTGTGCACACAGATATATGACAATATTCATTTGACTTACATATGTTTAGGGTAGAGTCAGTGTGCATACTGCGTTTCAACAACGTTGTGACCGATATGTGAGAGCTATACAACATCCAGTAATCCAGGATCTCCGAAATTAGCATGGTTGATGAACATAGACCTGAAACTTATAATGCCTGAATATCAGTTCGATAACGTTAAAAACAAAAAAGTTTTTCTATTCGAAACATGGATTTAAATTTGGGTTTGTATGGGAGGGAGGCTATATGTATACCTTGGATCACCAGTGACACTGATTTCACGGGGTCTTACGTTTAAGGGATCTTTGAATTAACATTAAATATAGTTGCAGATAGATAATAGATCCAAACGAGTACTTTCAAGATGATTTCCAGGCTTAGTTTTCCATCTATTGCTGATTGTTGTCACCAAAATTTTGAATGCACTATCATCTATTTTATAATCACACCTCTTCCTTTCTTGTGTTCTCTTGCCTTGCCTTCATTTTCTTTTTGTTTTCGTAGTTTATATCATTGACCTGTTACTCGATTTAAGTATATGATTTTCTGTTGTTTCTTTTCCCCTCCTCTATTTTCCTTGATCAATGCTTTGCAGACACACTTAGTTGTTTCGGGTCTGTCTGTGCCTTTTGTTTAATTCTTCTACCCTCACCACCACCTCCATTATCATCATCATCATCATCATCATCAAGATCATCACCATTTGTTATATAAAAAAAAAAAACTTGTTTCTTTCTGCATTTATAAAATTCGTAAATCGTTTTTATATATGTACATTGTATGTATACATGAATGTATGCGCGTGTGTGTGTGTGTGTGTATATATATATATGTATGTTTGACTTTTAGTTGTTTCCATTTCAGATTCAGATATCATTAAAATAAATTTGTTTAAAGTTTTGCAGAGGTTTTCTTCATCAACATTCATTCGATGTTTTAATTCTCTTTGTTTTTGCTTTATCGGTTGTTGTTTTTGTTATTGTTCAAAACAGGCTTAATTTTGTTGCGCGTGTTTACATTTTTTTTTTTTTTAAATTTGTATCCATTTATTTATTTCATTGTTAGTCAGTCATTTGGTTTACTAAGTAACCAGTTGGTCAACTTTTGGAGACTTTCCAGAATGAAAGGAATTCTACTCCACATTTGATTTTGTCGTTTTTTTTTTTAAATTTATTTTCGTACTAACATTAATAACCGAAGGTTTTGTGAGAAGTTATGAGCCCCCCCATGTGTCCCACTGCGCTCTGCCCATGAAAATTACAATCTTCTAATTTCCATTTCCAAATATTCATGGCATGAAAATAATGATCTCAAATGACCCACATGGGTTTTTTATTTTTTTCTTTTATAATGCAATCAGCATATAAAACATGATAAGAAGCTTATTTTGGTCTCACTCACCATAATATCTAAAACCAAATATTTTTACTACAATACAATGTTTGACTCAAATCGCCTGCGTAAGTCACCCAGATTACGATGACTTCAAAGCTTCAGTGCATCTAAATATATATACATATGATGTATGCATATAAATACAAGCTTCATTTTCTCAGAAAACTAAAGTGAAAATTATGGAACGCGGTACATATGGATATCATCCATCATCCTTTTGTTGGTGATTGGAACTAACTATGTACGGGAAGGACCCAAGAGAGATGAACGACACACTAAGCCTATTCAATTTCTCTCGTTATAATGCTAATCTCATACCAAAATACACATGACTCAGTTTATGGACATCTTTATCTAATATATGATAAGGGATACCCACATTTATGGATATACCTATACTTCTTTGATTTCTTAATAAATCTCTATAGAGTCTCAATAGTTTTTTGACCAAAATTTAACCAAAAGATTTTTATTTTTTTTTTTACAATTTATTTTAATAAATGTCAAATCAACTCGAAGGTCTTTTAACATTGGGACTGTCTTTAGGATAGCGTGCTTCGAAAAACTAAAGGCATTTTACGAATTCCTATTGGGGGTGGAGGTCGTTGGGTTGAATAAGTTACGTTATATAGACGTCGCGGAATTCTGTTGTGCCCTAGCTTAGGGCGTTGGGATGTTGTTAGCAGTCGATCTTTAGACCGGATACTAAAGAAATTGTTTTGCTCAAGAAACGTTGCCATTTTCATGTCGCTGTAGAATTTTTGACGAACCATGGTGCTCCTGTTTGTAACAAGTTTCACCCCGGATCACTTATGGTAGGTAGTATGTATTTTCCCCTGGTTTTTTTTTTTTATTATATGTATCTTATCAAAATATTGTAATTAAAAAAGCCAAAAATAAACTTATCAATTGTCTGGTTAGACATTTCCTTCTTTCTTTCAATCAACAAATGTTGTTTGTTAAGAGAAAGCAAAAACTCATTTGGAAATTGAAGTTACACGTAACATATTATGTCTAAAATGATAAAACCTCTACTACTACTTACTAATGATAAAACTCAAGAAGTTTTAAAATGGAGATACATATGTACAATGTACAAATGAAGTAAGATTAAAATAAAATGGCGATGAAGAGGACACACATCTCTGTAGGACGATTGGATTGTGCCCGTATAGTAAAAAAAAAAAGAGAATAGCAATGTGTGTGGGGTATCACCACCGATCGATCCCAACATCACTTTATACTACTTATTTATTAGTAGATCTGATCTATCTATTTATAGACAGGCATTGAAGCCGTATTCCCCATGGTGTGTTCCAATGTCACGACAATATGTAGTATGTACATAAGTATGTATCTATTTGATTTTATCGAATCGATTTGATGTAAAATATTTAATGATCCATACATGAGAGGAGTTGGTGTGGGATGGGTGTGGGTGTGGGTGAGGGTCATATTATATGTTATTTTATTTTAATAAAACAGAAGTGTAAACATCTGTACATTAGCACATATTTGTCAAAAGATCGGTGATTACGTAATTTTGATAAATAAGAAAATATTTGATTACGGCAGAAATAAAACAAAACTTACTATGTACTTATTTACTTATATGCCATGGAAAATTTATTTGTTGTCTTAGACAGAGAGAGGGAATGGGAGGGAGGGTGGTGGGAGTATTGTGAAGAGACCGCAAGACAACAACACCACCCCAATCACCCACCAATTTAAGTTAGATTCGTCGGGGATTAATAACAACTTCCCTTTTGGATGGGGACTAGCTTGAAACGGCTACATATTTATTTTATCACCGTTGATTCCACTCGTCGTGTGGGGCTCTAGTATTATCCTGGTGGAAACATATTGTAAAGAGCACAATGAACCCAAGTCGAAGACAAAAAGTTTTCATTTAGTTTTTTAATATTTTAGATAGTGTAAGATTGATTAAATGACCACGGAAGTCTACCAGCACCGGCAAATCAACCACCACCACCACCACCACCAGACAGACAGACGACATGTTGTTGTTTATTGCGTATAAAACTTGTCCGGTCGTGGAATATTTTAGATATTTTCATGATACTTGATATATTTAAAAAGCGCGCATATAAGTACAATACATACATTTCAGTATTTCTTCAGAGACATTTGAATACTTACGTCGTATATACATAATTGAATTGAAGAATGCGATTAAAGTTAATGTTATTCTTCTATATTCTATTGTATATAGCGTTCTCAAATGCTACAACCACAACAACAACAACAACAACATGGAAATGGTGGTCATGGAATAAAAACTACAGCTGACATGGGAACAGCAACATTGAAGCATAACCAAAATTTTAAGGCGCTCTTGCAAGTTGTACGTCAGTATTCGAAGAAACCGCGTGCAGCAACCTTGCGCCGTGATGAAAGTGACAGTGATTCTGATTCAGCTGATGAATTTGAGAAACGTCGTGTGGACCGTGAATCGAAGTATAGTCAAAGAGTAAGTATGCATGCAATATGTAATGTTGTGTATGTGTCTAAGGAAGCTTTTAAAGATAAATAAGTAGTGTGTCCGAGAACCAAAAAAAAAAAAAAAAAAAAAGAAGACATTTGAGCTTTTTCAAATATTGTGTCCATGGTAATAGCTTTCATAATAAAGTGTCTGTTTGGAGAGAACGCCGCGCCACTGAGTTATCATATTGATAAAACAGTGTCAGCAAATGTTATTGCATTTATGGATGTTCTATACTGTATACTAAAAGTAGGATTGTATTGTATTTTTAGGGAGATTCCGAATTCTGGAGACGTAAAATGCGTACATTGCATCGTATTTTAGATGTTAATCATGATGGCGTTATATCATTTGATGATTTCAATCTGTTGGCGAGACGATTCAACAGTTTGGGTCATTTGTCACCAGAAATGGCAACCGAATTCATGGATGTTATGAAGCAAACCTGGGAGGAGCAGTTTGGTGAAATAACACCATATAATCTGGTAACAGCTGAACAGTTTTTAACCGAGATGCATCATCGTTTGAACGATAAGAAAATGGCCAAGCGCATTGGACGCTTTTTGCCATACTTGTTCAAGGTAAGTCAACTAATTATCTACTGAAGAATAATAAATATATATATATATATATATATATGTTGTTTTTTTTGTAGGCTGTTGATTACGATCACTCTGGAAGCTTGGATCTCGAACAATATAAGCTATTCTTTCGTTGTCTCGGTCTATCCGAAGAGGATGCTGCTATTTCATTCGCTGTGATAGATAAAAATGGCGATGGTCAGGTGTCACTCAAGGAATTTGAACACTTGGGTCGTCAATACTTTTTGACCGAGGATGAGACTAAGATATCGAAAATGTTTTGGGGGCCCTTGATCGATCATTGACTTGTTAGCAGCGTTGCAAATGCCCCTGCTGCAGTTGTATGCTCAACAACGCCACCACCACCACGTACATACAATGCCACTGTACCCCCCATTGTAACACGCGCTGCAAGCACTGCGTGCAACTCAATTTTAACACCAACAACAGCAACATCAGCAACAACAGATGCGTCGTCCACAACCTTATCATTATTGACGCATGCGCATGTCGTGAAGTCGTCGTCGTCGTCGTCCGTGTCCGTTGCACATGCGCATGAGGCAATCATGTTGCATTTGGTGCGCGGTCAGTGGCACGATCTGCAGCAGGTTGCACGCATAGCTATGCAACTAGGCATGCATAAACTTTTCGATTATCTTTATATACACTATGATGGTATTGCTACCTTCTATCCTCCAACATCACAACTCCACCAACCATCATCCATCCATCATCAAGACAATATCATTAAAAATAATGATAACAATAATTATAATAATAATATTAATATTAATGATGATGATGATGACGATGAGAACGATGGAAGTGGTCGTACCGATTATTATTATGATAATTATTATTTAAAGCTTTTTATCTATGTTAATTCGCTTATGCTATTAAGCATATCGTGGCACAAATACGAGTGCGACGATTTCAAACATTTTATCGTTTATCATATAAGAAAATTTAATAGACTTCGTAAGAAAGCTAAGAAACGACGACGTAGGAGAAGAGTAAAAACCCTAAAATTGTAAAACAAAAACAGCAAAAAAAATCAATAAAGAAATATATAAAAAGTAAATAAATCAAGAAATGATTGAATTTGCCACACAAATTAATGGTAGTAGATACGCGCTATTACCATGGACACAATATTTGAAAAAGCTCAAATCTCTTCTTCTTTTTTTTTTTTGGTTCTTGGACACACTAGTCATTTTTCCAAAGAAGAAGCAATTAAGCTTTTATTGTCTGATCCATCCATCATATTGTTTATCAATTTTTTAAATATGTACTAGAAAATAGAGTAAAGAATAATTAAAAGACAAATTCCAAGCTACTAAATTCAGTTTCATCCTTTGCACACTTCCCTTCCCTTCCCTTAACCGAAGATCTAAATAGGCCTAGTTAATATTTGAAATTTCTATGTACCAATTTGATTTTGAAATAATTGTAGAATCAATTATTAAACTATTGATACTTAAGTCTCCTAGATAAGCGAAATATACGAGAGAATTTGAAATTTGATCATAAAATCAAAGTCTCAAGTATATCAAGATGCAGAAGACTCCTCAGGAACTTCTTAGAACCAGTATACAAGAGATATGGACCATCTGAAATGCTCTGGAAAAGGAAAGATGCAAAGTGACATGAATCAATCAGGAATACAAGAAGTTATGGAAAAGCTTAAGATTAATAAACGGAGAGGAATATCAAAAATGAACTGGATCACATGGAGCCAAAGAGCGATCATGAAGTGGGCGACTATCTGTAATTTGTTTTTGGTACTATGAGCTTGGGGGAAAAGTGTGGAGATTATCAAAGCTTATGATAAGTCTATATAAAATACATAAATATATCATTGAGAAGGATATGAACTCTATTGCAGGCGACCAAACAAACCTGGTATTAATACCTCCAATGTGATGCGAAAAGTACCTTACACTTACAACCAATCGATAATCGATCAGCATGTTTGAACTGGCATATGATGAATTAATTAAGTATGAAAAAGTTAGCACTGCCACTGTCACTGTCACTGAGATATGAAAGCTTATGTTTAAAAAATTTAATAACCGTTACAGGACAATGCGCATATCCATAGAAGTCGCCAAACAATGACTTTTTTAGACAACTGCTCTGTACAAGTTATAGACTGGCCAACTTATTCGCCGGACTTAAACCCCATAGAAAACATTTGGGGAGTATTATTAGTTCGGCGGATATTAACACAGAAAATAAAAGATTCCCCAAAGTTTTCGACCTAAAACAGTCAATTTTAAGCGAATGGAACAAATTTGTGCCGGCCTTATTAACTAACTTAATAAATTCAATGGAAAAACGAATTTTCGTTGTTGCAATAAGCTGAGATGACTACATTGGCTACTAATTTTATTTGTTTTAATAAATAATAACTTTACCTAATGGTTTTTGTTTTGTAAGGCTGAAAATGAAAAAGTGTTCTATAAATATGATATGCCAGTAACAATAACAATTTTTTATTTTTATCAAGATATAAAAAAGTATGTAGATTTGGTGAGACTTGCAAGTAAAATTTTCGAAGTGTTCTATAATTTTGATAAGCACCTTATTAGGGACTTAAAGTTGACTCAACTATTACAGGATAACTAAGCTAGTAAAAAGAATAATGCCATTATGGAAAGTAATGGAACGACTTATGGATGGATCAATGGTAATAACATTGAATAATGTAACGAGCCACTTGCGTTCGCCGTGCTTAATGCTGGGCCATGATTAGCGAAGCATGCATGAGTATAATTTTCTGTGAAGTTGCTTTTTCATAGGCACTTTGTCAGTGCCCTCATGATTTTCTGGAGTAGAGTTTGTTGCCAAGGAGCTTTCATAATCACGCGTATGATCTCCACTAACCATTTTACAAGGGGCTTCAGAGTGTTTTAGTAGCTTCTTTGTTGATAGATCAGTATGCAGTGTCATTTTTTTTTGCTGCTGTGGATGTGTTTTTTGAACAGCAATGTGATCCTCTCTAGCAACTGTTTAGTTTGAAAGTGCCAATTTCTCCATTCCTTTTTCATGAGTTTCCTTGCTAGTTGATTGATCGATTGTGGCAGCTTAAATTTGTTGATTGTTTACCATCAACTCCGTCGTCTACAAATTTATTTGGCTGCGGTATGCCTGGATGAATTCTTGCGCAAATATTGCGAGTAAATCGACAGCACAATCCGCCTTTATTGGGCGTTCTTCAGCCATTAGAGATACATCCACTAGTTTACGACGACAAAGAAGCTCGTAGAACCCATCTAGAAGATCATTGTTGAATGTAGCATATTTGATAGCAATATGTCCAGTCCATACAATTTTCAATTGAAACGCTAAGCATGATAACCATTACAATGAGAATCTATTAAGCCATATCCGTCTGTTTTTTGAGGTAACGAAATTGCTAAAATTTGGAACAGTCATCGAAAAGCTCGAAAATATGATTATGATGAAATAAATTTTAAATGATAATTAATACAAGGTAAGGTACCCATAAAAATTGGAGCAATCGGACAGACGCAAAATTATTATTATATTAATTATTGTATACTCGGTAATATATGAAAACTCGTCCGCTGGAATGTGTAACCCTATGTAAATTTAAAGGTTGGGTAAGGACTTTTGGTGGATTGAAAAGAAAGATGAGATATATATGTAGATACGGTAACATTGCATGATTGCAGATTGGAAGAAGAGTTTTATTGAGAAGGATATGAGTTGGCTATGTTGGAAGTATTTATAATGGATGGAATGCATTAAGAGAAAATTTTCTTTTATATTTCATTATTACAAGTATTTAATTATTTAAATTATAAAAATGGCAGAACTTGCGTTTTATAACATTTAATACCTCTAATATAATACATAACCTCAAAAAGGAAGGAAAAAGTATTACAACTAACGATTAGGGTCAACGGGGAGCGAAGAAAGGATGGATGAATGCCGTGGCTCCACTGTGAGTAAAAGAAAAGCGCGTTTTCACTATGAATTTACATAGAGAAAAAGACTGCGACTGAGAACTTAACTCTAGTCGGTCTGGTTTGGTCTTTGAATTGTATATTGAGATGAGTTGTGTTGTGTTTAAGTGTGTGGACGAGGTCAGTTAGTAGTAGTAGTAGTAGATGAAGTCCAGTTGAACGCATCTGCTGACCAAATGTAGACTTAGGACGTGCTTTTAATTTTTAAAAACGGCTTTTAAAACATGATAAAACACGTTGACGCTGCACACATATGAACATGTTTTTACATACATATATACATATCTCCATATGTGTGCAGTTGCCACCATAAAGTATTTGAAGTGAGGCCTCCCCCTCAGGCAAAGGTTTTTTTTTGGCTAGCGTGTTTTTAAAAGAAATGTAAAGAACTGAAAAAAATTAAAGAAAGAAAAAATAGAATTTGCAAAAAAAGGAGAGTGATGGAAGCGAGGAGGGGACTCAGTTCAGGAGACGAGTAGGATATGCGGATAAAAAAACTGGGTAAAGCGTGCATTTACATAATGAAAGATGTCCTGATGGTGCTACGTTAAAGATACTCGCACATACAATCATGTGCATTTTACTAGAAATGGTCAAGTGATTGGAAGCGAGTGATGGGTGGAAATGGAAGGATTTTGGGGGCCATGGTAACATGTGTAGGATGAAGAGAAAAAAAAATGAAATTATAAAATATTGAAGCAAGTAAGAAAAGCGCAAAGGATACGCGCACAAAGTAATGTGACCGAATGCATAGTTAGTAGAACGAGTACAAGGAGCAGTAGATGCGACGCAGTTCAAGCTAAAAGAATTTGCTAAAGCGTGACGAGGATCAAGGGAAAATACGCTTTAAAGGACATACATATTATCATTTTTTGTTTTGCCATCATTTGGTTTCCTTTGTGGGTGTCGCCGAGCGGATGAATGCATTAAGGCAACGCTGGAAAGACGAAAAGTAAAAGAAACGCACTCAGGACACACGATTACAAAATAACAGAAAAAATAATATTAAAATGTAAATTGTAAAAAAAAAAAACAAATTGGAAATTGAGCACAAATGCACTCTCGGTCGGTCGTTTTGCGGACTTTATGGAATTAATGTCCTTTTAGATAGAAATAAAATTTATAAGCACTGGTGTATCCTTTTTTCATCAGTAGTGGACAGTGGCAATGTTGATGGTGATGATGGTGTTTACTGACTTTGTTTTAACACAATTTTGAATAAAATTAAAATTATTAGCTAGAAAATAAATGATAAAGGATAATAAAAACCCTTTGAAGTTTGCTGTCGAATGGAATAGAAAAGTGTTAAACTATCATATTGAAGGATGAGAGATTTAATTAGTGATCAAGTATGTATATTTGTGATGCAGCTCCGTCTACCCGGCTGTCTGTCCGTCTGTCTGTCCGCCTGTACGCCAACTAGTCCCTCAGTTTTTGAGCTAGAGAGCTGGAATTTTGTACATAGGTTTCTTTATACCTTGGACAAAACGAGCTATTACCTTGAAGTTTGGACACAATAAGTTTCTGATTCATATTCATTAACCATTTAAATTACAAGATCATAGGATTACTGGACCTAGGGACTGGGTGAAGAGTAATACATCTTCAGCATAGTCGAAGATACCCTTCATTGTGGTTTTTCCATGTCAGTAGACAACTTAGTTTGGCCGTGGCCACAAATTGATATGAAATTTTTCATGAAACTTGGTGACATTGTTGATCAAATTTATCTTAGATTGCCTGGGCATTAATCTTAGCTGAATATCATGGTCTATCTGCCTAATCAGCAGCCAATATGTGACTTTTACTTGTTTCTCAAAAGAAATAAGATATGAAACGTTTAAAGAAGCCCATAGAAGTAAATTTCTTGAAGTTATAGATATTTTAGAGTGATGAAAAGAAGGACTATAAGTTGGGGAGAGCTAATACAGAATAACGAATAAATATCTGAGAGGATAAGTGCCAGATTTGAGATTTGGTGGGCTGTTTTTCGAGCTACAAGGAAGCCTCTCATGCTCTATATCAGGACTGTTTAACCCGTGGCCCAATGTAGCCCAGACGCGTGAAGAGAAACAGAAATTTCACAGCACAGGCCCCACTCAAGTGCACCGCGCAAAAGGAACATGGTGCAATTTGCAGACCAACAATGAATTTTTCCTAGTATTACCAAGCGAAAACAGGAAGTGTAATTGTCTGAAAACCTGCTCGCAAAAATTGTGGATATTAATGAGGAATATACTATAGCTGAAGAACCATTAAAAACCACCACAAATTCACGAGATTTATGTACTCTATAAGCAGTGAAGAAAACAAGACTTGATTTTCCTTGTACACTAGTAGTTACGGGCGGTGCCTCAGCTATGATTGGTAAAAATTACAGGCTCTTAAAATTAATGGAAGACAATGCCATAACTACTGCAAATTCTCACTTGATAAAGTAACATTGCATAGTACACCAGAAGAATTTATGTGGAAAATCCTTAAAAGTGTATTATATTATTGAAGTAGTCGTCAAAACTGTAAATTTCATAAGAGCCCGTGGATTAAATCATCGTCAATTCAAAGAATTTTCGATAAATATCGATGCTGAGTATGACGATGTTTTCTACTTCACATATATGTAAATAAGGTGGCTCAGTCGAGGACAAATGCAGGATATTCGGAGCAACGCTCAAAATTTCTGTATTTTTACGAATCCTTTTATAGTTGATTTAGGCACACTTCCAGCAATTTTGAAAATGCAATGAATAGAGTTGCAACACACCAAGTCCAAGATTAGAACAATCATGTTAAATGAACGCCTGGAAAACTGTCTGACAATAGCAACCTTTTCAATCGAATTATATATTGATGCATTAGTTCTGCGAACAGCAGTCGAAAGACTTTTTTCTTGTTGGTGGATGCTTTCCATCACTTGACCATATAAATCTAAAGAATGATCTGTTTTTTTTTTTTTTTTTTTTGTTCGCGAAAAAATTAATAATTAAATGCGGTCCAGTGAATCAAAAATTTTCGACAGCCCGGCTCTCTATGATATGATTACACATCATTTGTTTAATTGAGCTCCGAGGCAGCTGGTTACGGGTAGATCTGCAGTGACAACCAAATCCAAAGGCTTGTCTTATATTGCGCTGAAATTGCTCGTATGCCTAGGTGGAATTATACTAAATTTATGGTTGCTCGTGATTTTGAACTGTTTTGGTGCTAAAATATTTCTTTTTCCTTTTCAATTCCTGTTTATTTGTTTGTTGTTCTGGGCTATTCAGTACACCGATTCTCTTAACTAGTGAAACCCTCTTCTAATAACTGTTCGCACACATACACACTTTCCTTTTTTCTTTCATTTCTCTAACATAGCAGGAATATGTGTGTGTTGGTATGAAAGTGTGTTTGTGTGTGTTCATTATTTGAAACGATGAGAAACGTGCCGATGCATAATCATCATTTGAAGCGATTATCATTTGTTAACCGAGCGAATGAAATTTACAGGTGTCGCAAGCGAATTGTTTGTTGCCATGGGCGTACCAAAACATTTGGCCTAGAAGGGAACCAGGAATCTTGCATTTCATATAGACAAATAACTCATCACATAACAGTTGGTTAGTGCATACGACTATTATATTATTGTAGTTATTTCAACAGTCCGAGTGAATACAGTCTACGTCTAGGGTGCTGGTCAACAGGCCCCCCTTGATGCATCCGTTTTTGTTGTTTTTATTTCTTTTCTTTTTTACTTTTGTTGAGTTAGTAATTCTTTCTATTCTCTCTTTTTTTTATCAACTTCAAAAACTAAACAAAATGCCGACAACAATAATTCCATACAACAGGAAAATGGGTAAAAGAGTAAAAGAGTAAAAACCCATAAACAACATAAATTTTTGTTTTCATTTTTTTTCTGTTTTTGTTATGATATTTGTTTTGTTGTAATAAAAAATTGCACGCGTTTTAACACTTAAAAATGCTAGCAACATTTACAGGATTCACATGATTACAACACCAATGCTAACCATCTCCTCTAAGCACAACCACCCCATACCATACTATGTACATATATGTCAATTGGCTTCTAATGGAAAATACAATATTTTTTGTGTTGAACATATTTGTATTGTTGTATATGTACAATATTTATTTTGGGCGCAACAAATTTGATTTTTGGCTTACAAAAAGCGAAGAAAACATAATGAAATAAACATAAAAGAAAAAATTCAATTAATTTGGGTACCTGCAACTTGAAAATTCTCAGTTTATTTTCTCATACAATGGAAATCTTATTGAACAAAACTTCTTTGAGCGCCTAAAAGTAAGCAACATATTTCTGTTTATTGATGAAATGAAGAGATTATCTATATAAATTAAAATGTAAACGTTCGTATATTCGTGACCTTAAAACTAGAAAACTACTCTACCGATTGCTCTCAAATTTTGACACAACGTTGCACTCAATTAGGACTATGTTGCAGAATACTTATCATTTTTATACTTACTATTATTAACTTAATATTTATAAAAATAAATTTTTATGCTGCATATTAGTAGGACTTTTTAAAGGGGAAGACGTTCTTATTCCCCGAATACCAATTATTCCTACCATATATATGCCAATTCAGTTTAAGAAATTTGCAATTCCCAATTAGATTGGCGTTTGCAATTACAATCAAGGCCGGGGCACACACCCAAATATGCCCAATATTAAATCAATCTATCTATATGCATATGTAGCCGGGCCGGCTAGTTCATTTATATTACGTATATGAATAAAAAATTTTGTTAAACTCAACTAACCATGTACTAATATATTTTTATAAAATTTCTTAGGTAAAACTAATTGATTTATGTACATGAATCCATCAAGACATTGTACAATATTATTGTAATACTAAGTATTGTATACAATAATTTTGTAGAGTAGAAAGTTTCAGTTGTTGGAAGCAATTCATTCTCATTCTATTGTATTTCTATAGTCCTTTATGATTAAGGGATAAACTTAGTTGGTTGGATCGCTGGTTGGTTGGTTGTTTGGTTGGTTATAAATGATTTTAGCACCTTAATATTTGTGCGACAAAAAGGCATAAATTTTATTATTGTGTAACATTTCGGTTGCTCTGTTTGTGTGTTGTTCAGTCGTTCGGTATCATTATCTATTAACAAAGAATGTTCTGCATATTTTCGAGCGCTTTGAAATTTAGTGCTTTCACCAATATAATTAGCTCGATTAATGTGTTAAGTACTACTAACAACCCTTTATTGTCTGACTGTCTACCTATACACCACCTATCTATCTATCTACCTTTCTTTGTGTTTTCTTCTGTTCTGCAATTGCTTTTCTAGTAGTATAATTTAACTTACTTGGCACGCTCCGCAATTCTTAAGAATCAAAAAACAAAAATATGAGAGGATGAGGAGGAGGAGGAGGAGGAAGGAGGTAAAAAAAAATCGTTGAAAGTTTCCTCATGACAAAAAATTAATGTAACATTTTATTTGAGAAGCATTTGCTTTTGCTTTTGCGTAGAGCAGTACCAAACGAGAAATAAATAAAATTTGCAAAAATGTTCTCATTTTCTATTTTTATTTTTATAAAAAGTCATTCTGGCAGTTGAATTGGAGTCTTGAGGCCTCTATGCCCCTCTCTAGCAGTTCGTTTGTTTTGTTATAGTTTCATACACATCCACATACATATATATAAACCCCAGTGAGCTTCACTCATTAGGTTGCCCTACACGCAATTAAGCACAAAGGGCTTTGAGCCTGAGCCACCAGACCACCGACCACCAGACCATCATACCATTGGTATCACCTCTCATCCTCATCTAGTACTTTATTTTTTGTTATCCTTTTTTGTAGTTCTTGTCACACTGTTCGACGATGATATTGTTGGTTGCCTGTGGTGGTGATGGTGGTGGTGGTGGCGGTGGTGTTCGAAGTGGAGTTGGGGGTGTGGATATATGGAGGTATCTGTATGTAGATTTGGCATAGTAGTCATTTTATTCCTTTTCGTTCGTTCGTTCGTTCGTTTGCTTATTCGCATATAAATCCTTGAGAAGAAAGTTAAGCCTTAGTCAGGCAGCCAGCTAGCGAGCGAGTGGCGTCCTCTCACGGCTATGACAGGAAACATTGCCAACTAAAAAGTTTGAGTTCTCGATTTTTTATTATTATTTTTGCCCATTATTTTTTGTTTTTTGTTTTTTTTTTTGTTTCATGTGAAAATGAAGTGACTCTATGCTTTATGTTATGTACCCTTCATTACCAATTTACAATCCGATTTTTCACTTATGAACACTAGAACTTTTTGCATATTGGACTTCATCGACTTATAATACTATTAAAATGGAGTGGATATGTGTTTTGCCTTTAGATATTTTATAATTCCTTCATCGAATTTCCATAGTTGCAACTGACGAATCATCAAACCCAAGAAACCTTTTAAAATTCACATTCTATTAATTAATAACATTTCATGTCTATTCAAATGGATTGTGATTCAGTCAAAGAATGTTGATGATAGTTTTCAAAATCAATAATTATAATTACATATCTACAATTTCATATACTTAACCGAATTGGTAGCGACGACGTCATCTCATCTCTCTCAGTTGCTCCCGGTTTCAGTGAAATTTGTCGTTCCCATCGTTGGCTTTGCATCCGCTTCAACAATGCTTTGGTACTTTGGTACCACTCTTTTGCCATTACATTACAAAACATATATTTGCCTTTTTCTTTCTTGGACTTTTTTTTTTGTTTGTTTTGTTTTTGGCTCCCGCCATAGACTACTTCAAACCAAAAAATTTATTACACCAAAAATTTCACCTGCTACGAACCAACGAGCGGGCGAGTGAGTGAGCTTCCAGTTCCAGTTCAGCCCAAAGTTGTTGCCATTTTAACGCTTAAATAAACTTTTTTCCTTTGGCATAAATATAACCTGAAATAGCTGACAATACGATACAATAACAGAATGAGCAACAGAAACAGTAACAGTAGCAGCAACAACAATGTGGGGTTTAGCGAAGGGATCTTGAGGTAAAGAGTTGCAACACTTTGCGATTGGATTGTGATGGGATGGGATGGGATGGGATGGGTTGTGTTGTGTTGGCATGAGTTGAAGTTGGAAAATGCCATGAGAAAATATATACATACATATATACAGGTTGATGTATACTTAAAAAGTGTGTATTTTGACCCCTCTTCCCATTCACATTCTCATCTTTCTCATAATCATCGTCGTCGTCATCGTCATCGTCATCCTCATCTGCGAGTCAACGGCGTCGTAGTCGTAGTTTTCGTTTTGGGTACTACTTACTTTAGCGTTCCGGACACAAAGGATTCATAAATTTCGTAATTGTGAAATGTGCATTTTAATGTGGATGAAAATGAGTTTAAGACAAATTTTTATTTATTACAAAATGCGGCAGATTTATTGAAATTGTCGAAAAAGTTTCTCTTTCTCTTTTTTGCTACGAGGAGGGTTGAAGTGGGTTCTCAGATTGCACCATTTGGTAAAAGGTAATTGAACCAAAGTTGAAGCGAAAAAAAAACGTATCTTCGACTATGCCGAAGATGTAATAGCATTTTTACAGTGGGCCATGATTCACGAATCAATATTTGATGCGGCTATTGATTCGCATCATTTTTGACAACAACCACAAGGGAACGAAGGGTACCTTCGACTATGCAAAATATGTAATACTCTTCAGCAGCACCTAGAAAACTATTTTTGAATGGCAGCTATACGTTCCAGTAATCCAAAGATCTTGAAATTTACATCATTAATCAACATGAATCAGAAACTTATTGTGTCCAAATTTCAAGGTAGCATAAAAAACGAAAAAGTTTTTCTAATAAAAACATGAATTTTAGTAGGGGGCTTGTATTGGAGGTACCCCTCCTGATAGTCTGGTCTAAACATTTTAGTGGCTTATGTATATGGGTTTTCCAATTTCATTTCGATAGCATGAAAAACAAAAAAGTTTTTCCAATAAGAACGTTAATTTAAATGGGGATTTTTATGAAGGGTGCCCCTCCCAGTGTTTCGCTCGGCTTTTCCGACAAATGATTTGTCCGGGGTAAAAAGAAACCTATGTACAAAATTACAGCTCTCTAGCTCAAAAACTGAGGGACTAGTTCGCGTACAGACGGGCAGACGAACATGGCTCAATCAACTCGTCTCATTGAGCTGATCACAAATATATATACTTTATTTCATGAAAAGTAGTATATGCAAACCCTGCAAATGGTTGCAAATCATATAGTTTTCATAAATTTTACGTTTATAT
>JBANCV010000370.1:0-42475 GCA_037040105.1 Amiota albilabris
TGGCATGAGTCAAGCCCATTTTTTAAAGTAAGATCCCATGTTTTCTCTCCACTTATGACACTAATTTCTCATACAAACTTCCCAATATTCATTCACTTTTCTGATGTGAAAGGTATGATATGATATAATGTATGAATATCTTCGGAGAAAATCACCGAATTAAGAGGTTTTTTGAAATGAAATGAAATGAAAAATACGAAATTTTGTTCTTGTAAAAGACATCAGCAGCAGCCGCTCCAGTTTATTATGACGAATTGCCAGGAAGGAAGGAAAGAATCCATCTGGGAATATGGTCAGGCTATTCATTTGATCTATCTAACGTACAGAGTACATACATGCTAGGTAGACTAAGCTAAGATTTAAACCAATTCATCCCTCCCCCTCTTTCTTTCTACTGTTACCACTTTATGATGAATAAATGAATTGTTTTTTTTTTTTTTTAATAATTTTAAATTTATTATTTTTTTTTTATATAAACAAAAGAAGTTATATAAAGTTATACAAGAAGTTTTACGTTGATTGAGCTTGCTTGAGCCTCACCAAACCTATGACGTAAAATATAGAAAAATTGATTGTTTCTTTTGTGACAAACAAAAAGGCAAGGATATAAAAGAAAGACCTGGGTAGTATAATGGGGCCCATCCTTTATATATTTTTAGAATGCCACTTAAATGACCTCATGCTTAGGTCATACTTGCTTAAACGCTGCCTTATGGTTGAGGACCAGGACGAGCGATCGAGCATCCGCCTCTTAGACTTGTCCTAAAAACACTCTTTTCCATGCTGAGTTGCCAGAACCAGTTGCCGATAATACTTTGTAAGCCACATACGTTGATGACACTGCTTACATCATCACCTCATCCAGTGTCAACGAGGCATCTGAGCTCACTCAAAAGTTCTTGAATGATTGAAACATCGATGTCAACAGTAAAAAATCCCAGTATTGTATGTTTGTGCTTAGAAGAGTCTCCTGTCCAGCAGTCTTGCTGTAAAATTTGTTTTTTTTTTTCTCTGGTGGGTTCTGACTGTAACTTCCATGGCGCAAGCACATTAACTAAACTGCTGCAACCTGCCGCCAAAAACTGAGGAAGCTGAACTGGCTCATACGGCTCAGGAGTAAACTGATTCAAAGTAACAAAATTATGATTTATAAGATTATAGTGGTGCCGTCCAGGGCATGTGGTATATACCCCTATATACTGCTGCTGTGTCTAATTACTTTCTCATCCAGAATATGCAAAAGTCTGCCTTTCATCAATTTTTAAGCGTATATTAGTTCGTTTGTGATGAAGTAAAAATGCATCTTTGCGGCGTGTTTCATTGTGAAATGTGTTTGTATGGAACGAGGTCCTTTTTAGGTGATTTTCGATTGTTTAACCCGTGTTTTTTACGCGCAATTATTAAACATCTGATAATGGCTCGAAATAATTATAAGTAAAATTTACCATTAACAATTTTATTTTTAAATTATTATATGTACTTATGTAAGTACGTAATATAAAAAATTATGTGAAGCGATGCCAACAAATATTAATTGGTCGATTTATATGAAGAGAGTTTGGGAGAACTCAAAGGATCAGGAAAGAACACTAATGGTATTAACCAACAAATGACTGAGGATGGATCATCAATTTTCATTTACAGAATGAAAATATAAAAATATTAAAATTAAGCTTATTATTATTATATTTAAATATTGATAATATGCAACAAAATTTAAATTTTTCTAATTTTTGCATTGTTTAGTTTCTTTAAGATGCAGGGAAATTGCTTAATGTATATCTTCCTCTGAAATACATATTATTTTCAATGAGTATTTAATAATAAATTTGACAAAACACAGCAACATATCGACCCCCAACCGCGAAAAACAAGTCAGCGAAATTTTTCGAAATGAACTTTTTGATGTAAATTTGTTCTAGAGAAACTGACACCTGGCGAAATATTATAGTTATGGAGATATTACAAGTTTAATTTTATCGTTTACGTTGCCAGCCTTAGTAAAGAGCTAAAAACGAAATGCGGACAATGCTGTTACCGGCTCATTGGTTGCACAAATTATCCTTGCATTTTTCAAATAAATCTGAAGACTCCACTAAAGTTTGTCCACGTTAACATATTGAAATCTGTAAATAAAATTATTTGCATGAATAATGTTTTTTTTTTTTTTCCTAGTGAAAGCTTACCGATAATCGATAAATAAATACAAAGAGCACAACAGACTACTAATCCTTATAATTATAGTCCTACATCTTCCGGAGCATTTTTATCAATTAATTTTATTGAGCATACTGATGATTTTGACAACAACTGTTTGGTTCATCCACTGCGATGTTCCTTCCGAAATTGCTGCGTAGTTTTCCTTTACCCTTCAACCGCACCACCAATATCTTATATGTATGTGACTCTGACCATTCGGAAGCTCACTTTGATGGCTTCCACAGAATCTTCCGAACCTTTTTAACGTCCTTGTTCCAAAATATTTCATGTCGTTCCTACAATTTCAAATACACACACATGCAGTCTTGCAATTACATATATATGTAAACATTTTATAAATAACTGAACATAGTTACAACTGCCCAACAACTGCGCGACATTCCGCAGAATAATTGAAATGCAAAAATGGGTAGTTTGAACACCACATTTGTGCGCGCACTCTTATTATACTAAATTTGCCAGCATTTTTGAAAGGTCATGCGCTCGTTAGTAAGTTGTTACTTAGCACTGGTCAAAGTGTTTTTGTAGCTTAGCAGCACTAGTTGATAGTTGCACTGATACCATAGACTAAAAATGGTATAAATTCATACTCTTTGGTAGCACTGACATAAACTAAATAGGTATAAATTCATAGTCTTTTGCAATAGCGAGAGTGAGTGAGTGAATGCAGCGTATGATGAGCAATACCGTATATTGTATAGGAGATTGATTGCCTCTTCGTGGGAGAGCAGTGTATTGTGTGCGAGCGCATACCAGCTTAGTTCATTCTTGTAAACTTTTTGTTTTGCGTTGGACGTGTTCGTTCTGCTCTGGTGTGCGTGCGAGCTGCGTGTGTGATGAAAAATTCAGTTAAATAGAAGATTGTGCATATAAAATTTTATTTATTTGTGCAATAGATAAAATATTTTTTCAATTTTTCCAATTAATTATAAAATAAAATCAAATAAAACTCATAGTGTGAAAAGGGAAATTGTTGAAAACAACCAAAAAAAAAAAAAAAAACCAACAAAATTTATGCAAACACATACAACAAACACCCCCTCAATCTTACGCTCTTCGGCTTGTTCGTTTGCTGTTTCTCTCTGTCAGGCTCTCAAGAGGAAAAAAAAATAATAATAACAATAAAGAAAGTCGCAAGGGTTGCAAAATCAGACAAATCAGCGACAACGAGAATCGCAACAAAAGCAAAACATAAACAAGTGTATAGAAATATATGACGCAGAAAGAATCCGAAAATTAAAATCCAAAACAGTTTTTTTTTTCTTTTTTGTTAAATTAATTCGAAAATCAAATCAAAATAATAACATTCCGCTGACTTCTGCTGATTGCTCCATATCCACCGTATTTCTTGTTATCGTTGTTGCGTTTGTGTCATGCGTGACCTCGGCACCAAAATGACCGAGCTAAAATTTGAGGCTCCATTGGCGAAATTCGAAGAGACCGATGATTGGGGCAGTTGTGATTTCATCTCGAATCAAAATGCGCTCAATGATACGCTTAATTTGAATCTGAAACATCAGCAGCAGCAGGATGGCACCTCTAAGCAGGATGCGAGCAAGTTACGATTGCTCGAGGAAGCTGTACGTGATGCGCATATGAGCAAGAATGGCGGTGGCGTTAGCATTGGAGGAGGCACCATCAGTCCAAATTGTAATACAATGCTAGTGGGCAACGGTATTGTCGATTTGGGATTGAGCGATGTTGGTCTTGGAGCTGGTGGCGGCGGCGGAAACGATGCCACTGGATCACTGGACTTGGACAAACGTGGTGGTGGTGATAATGTTGATAATTTCACTGAGACATTTGGTGGCAGCCTGGAGGATTTGGTCAACACTTTTGATGAGAAAATTACAAAATGTTTTGGCAACTATGAGGAAAACGTAGAGGAATTGGCACCTGTACAAGTCCGTAGGCAGGAAGAGATCATGAACGAATGCCAGTAAGTGGAAATTGCCCTCAATAACTCATAGCAAAAACAAATCAAAGAATTCCTTGAGTTCTTAATAGAAACCTGAGTATTTCGAAGTAAGGATTTCTTTCTTTGCTTTTTAATGAAGTTCTGTACCAATCTGATAATCTATTCAATTATGTTATGGAGTCATCAAAACCATATTCTTCTCTAATACGATTTACAAATATTATACCATGGCAATGGGCCCATTACCATATAAACTATGAAAACTATATATATGTATTTAGTAGGAAGAAAGCAAGGGTATGAGAATATATTTAACGCATGCGCATATAAATTGCTATCTTTTGGGGCGGCATTGGCATAGCATAACGGTATCGAATGATAACTACGTAATCTTTGGCGTATTTGTGCTCTAAAAACAAACACCCTCCTCTCATCTCATCGCATCTCATCCCATTCCATCTCATGCGAATCCATTCGACTAATCTCGCTCACTCAGTCACTTATGTAGTTGCTCACATTCTTTCTCTCTTGCAAAGCATACGATAATATTTTCGGATCAATAAATACGCAAGCAGCGGACTATATAATTTTTTTTATTTTACGCTTTCTCTCTTTCATCATCGAATGACTGACTCATTGCGCCCGGACACATCTCTTCAAAAGAAATGAGCGCCATTTCTGCATATAATAGCGAATACATGTTGCACTTCGATATATTCCTATTCCATTCCTATCTATAATTATCCTATATACATATATAATATACATATTAAATATCTATACGTTAGTATACATATATGTAGGTAAATAAGGACATATTCAATTTGTAGAATCAATGAGATGATTATAATTACTTTAAGAGAACAAGTAGATATTTAGTAGAAATAAATCAAGAAATTCATACTGCAAGTCTCTAGAAATTTTGAATTTAGATTTTGTGAACGAATAGAAGGACTTAATTTGAACTCATTTAAACCGGCAAAACCCATGTTATATTGTTCTAACAAAAGAATTCATTGGTACCGGTCACTCTTCGTAGTTATTATCAATCCATATACACATATGCAGTTGATTCCATGACTCTTGCCTTACCATATTCGGATTAGTGTTTTTGCCATTCTCAAGCTATTGACCATTCTATGAGAGTGTAGTAATTGGTATCTTTAATGTAGTTTCCATCTTATAGGACTTGATTTGTTCTCATTCATCATCCGATGAATAGTAACATGTTATATCACCTATAATAATATTTTCAACAGATTATTATAACTATTTAATATGTATAATATACATAATATGTACATATTTACTTGTTATTCTACTTCATTATCACTAGCTGATGTATATACATAGTCGTTTCCATGACTCTTGCCAAAGGGCACCGACCCATAAAATCTTTCTACATTCGGATTGGTGTCATTACGTACTACTTACAATACTATAAAATTATGATAAATACTGAGTTGTAAACGAGGGTGAAATGATAAGTATGTACATAATTTGATTTGTTGCAATTTTGCGCAGTTTTGAGACCTCTTTATTGGATCTATTGGACATCATCATTGATTTTACCATATTATTGATCTAAAATCATGTAACGACTTACTATAGCAATGATTTTGTTTGTTTTGCATTCAATAATATGTCACTATCTCTTTGGTATATAACATTCGGTCATATGACTGTCCTAGTCGGAAAATCTTTTGTTGTTATCAATGTGATGACCTCTTATGAAATTTATAGACAAGTTATCACTGCATGCACTCACTACTACTTGATACTTATATACTATTTGGAATAAATAAGTATATAACGAAAGTTTGCTGCCAAAAATATATGGTATGGATATGTATATATGTACTAGATACTTGATGACACCAATCTTTCATAAGAATTTATTACCGGAAGAGAAAATTTTATTCCACCCTCGCTCTCGCTCCTCGTCGTATACATGATAAAATTTTTTGTCGTCGTTGTCAGTGGCAAGAATATGATGTCATTTAAATTTCGTATTATGAGCATAAAAATTTTATATATTTTGTACACTTTATCACTGACTCTGTGACTTAGGGAACAAAAAAAAATTGGATATGACGTGATTCGAGCGACCATTCATTGCACATCATCATCATTATTATAATTTAAAGATGCTTATTAAAGATAATTTTAGTTCTTAAGCCACAATTTCTCAATTTAAAAAACCTCTGTTTGGTGATACTCTTTATAAAATGCCTTCTTAATTTGAGGGATAGGTGATGGGTTACTCTCTACACTCAGAAGTTTTACAACCCATTGTGATGACTGGCTTGAACTGCTCTTAATTTCAATACCCGCCTTCGACCTTTCCGGCATGGAAGATTCAACATTACCAATAACCTAAGCTACCAACGGCATTGCTCTCTGAGCCCTTACACCCATTGAGACCCCTTACCAAGCCAATGTGGCAAAAGTATAAGTATAAAAACTAATTGTTTTTCTATCATGAGTCTATATGAGATGGGAACTATTGCTGCCATAATTTTCACGTCATAATAACATTTTTTATAACTGAAAAGTCCAATATTCTACATCTATTATTATACTTAGTATAAAGACATGTATGTACTACTGGATAATAATTATGACAAACTCCTCTAGTCTATATGGTATATATGATATAGTAAATAAGGTTTAGATATTCCAGATGTTTTCACATTCTTCAGTATTCCTTTGTTTTAAAGGAACAAAAGTATTTTCCAGTAAAAACAATAAACATACGTACGTAATTCTACAGTAACTAATTGTGAGTACGTATATCTATGGACTAACAACTATCTGTTTCGTTGTTGATGATCAATGCAGTATAGAAAGCATAACCTACAATTGTGTTTTTTGTCATGTGTAAGGTATGTTATTTTCGGGGAAACTGAATTGAATGATGTATTTATTTTGATTTTTGCCTAAATAGGCAAAATATTTTGAATGACATTGGTCGAGATTTTCTTTTAATATATGTATCATAATGTGTTGCTGATATTGCAACTCTATAGCAATTACTTGTGCATACCAGTTTGTCAGTCAGATACTTTTAAGATACAATTTTAGTGTACATTGCTTGGTAGATGACACACGCATATAATGATTTGTAATGAAAACTCCCAATATTGGCTGACTGACTGTTAACAATGTAATTATTTTACTATATCTATTATAGTATGTATACAGTAATCTCTTTCTATACTCGTATGATATAATATATTGAGTTCATTTTAATTGTAAAATATTTATTTTTCTGGCCTTGACCGTTTGCTGCAAAAACATGGAGAGTGATGCATGATGAACACATGAAGTACATGAGAAATACCAAATGCAAAAGTCAGAAAGAAGAAATGTTACGCAGTTTTATTGGTATGATAATTTCTTCATAAATTTTGGATACATTCGTTTTTCATGAATAGTTTCAATCTTCTACTACTACTGTTACTACCACTACTACTACTACTACTACTAATATTACTACAATTACTTATTTATTGCTATTTTCTTGCCAAGTTTTTATTATTGACTGGTGCAACTGAAGACTGAACTTATAAAGAAGACTGGCTGTAACTTGGGTTAATAATGATGAGTCAAAAAACAATAATAATATAATAGAATACGAGCATAATAGAAAGAGAGAAACTATAAAAATTCATTAAAATTAATTTTAGTATAATAATGAAATGCGAGTTATTAATATTAATTAGTGGCCCAATTAATGAAATGCCAAGACAGGCAGTCAGGCAAACAACAGCAGCAGCAGCAACATATTCACGTATAAGTATTTTAAATGTACATAAAGTATATGGAATAAGTATTTTAAATGTACATACAGTATATGGATGTTGCTCATCATATTATATTGTTGTCAAATTTTGAATTCCTCGTTGTAGCAATGAATCCATATATGTACATATACATATTATTATATGAATTTAACTGATATTTTTTAAGGCCTGCCAAGAATCCAAAGCACTCGAAGATACTGTTGGCAGAACTTAAATGAATGAATTTATACCCTGTGTCAGTGGCCATTGCATTGACAAAAATTGCCAAAGTGAACAACTTTCACTACCGCTCACAAATGTTTTCCATCAACAATCTACCTACAAGAACTAGTAGTAAGTAGTTTCTTCTTACGAGTTGATTTAGCCATGTCCGTTTGTCGGTCTGTACGCGAACTAATCCCTTAGTTTTTAAGCTAGAGAGCTGAAACATTTGTACACAGGTTTTTTTTTACTTTGGACAAATCATTTGTCGGAACGAGCCGAATTGGACCACTGGGGAGTAGCACCCCCTGAGGTCAAATTAATGTTCTTATTAGAAAAATGTTTTTTATTTATACAATAGTTCGATCGAACTGAAATTTGGACATTATGAGTTTCTAGATTCTAGAGTCCATATCCACCAACCATGTAAATTTCATGATCCTAGGGCTATCAGGAGGGGTACCTCCCATACAAGACCCCTTCTCAAATTAATGTTCTTATTTTTGTTTTTTATGCTATCACCTTGAAATTTGGACACAATAAGTTTCTGATTCATATTTATTAACCAAGTAAATTTCAAGATCCCACGTTTACTGGATCGTATAGCTCCCATACAAAAAACGTTTTTTGCTTTAAATGCAGGTATAATGCAAATAGTGATAAGTATAAGAATTCTACACAAATGATTCACTTAAACATAGGAAGGATAATCCTTCCCGAATCCCGTTTATATAAAATGGATGAACAAGGGGAAGCAGACTTGAAAATTAAGAATTAAACATCAGAAATCTATTGCGCAGGTATATATAGATATAAAATACTGTTGCCAACAATTATTATAATTCTGTCAAATGCTTCTCTGATACCATATGCATATAAGTTTTTCAAATACTTATATAAATGATTACGCTCAATCACATTTCTCTAAAATAGGCATACGACAAAGAATAGTTGGAAACAAGACTAGAAAATTATGAATGAGCAACTAGAATATTTTGATGCCTGGATGGAAGATACTGTTGTACATAAAGTTCAATCCATTTTATCTAATATACAATATATTAACGAGCAATGGGAAGCAATGATAGAAAATTCAGAAAGGGAAATATTATAATAAAACTATCAGAATTGTATTTAACATCTGAACTGTTATGAGATTTGATATACCTATATTACTTATATAGTAGTTAGAAGTTATTATAAAAAGATAAAAGCAGGAAGAAGGAAATTGTTTTTCTGTTTCCCTAAACTAAACTTGTGATTTATCAATAATAAGTCGTCATGACGAAGAAAGTTCAAGAATACCGATTTACACAAGCAAACAATGAGAACAAGAATATGGAGTGGATAACTTTGTGTATGCATGCATTTCCTGCTTACTCAATTTATTCTACATATTTCTCTCTTAATTATACTGAAGTAGTTTTGTGTTGTTGTCTATCACTGGAAACAATAAGAACACTGCAATGAAGTGGTACTGGCTGGGGATTTAATATAAATTGATTTAAAGGAAATTTTAAGTATCTACCATTATTTGTCGGTCGGTTTAGCAATAAACCACCAGCAATAACAATTGCAACAATATAATATTAATGGTGATAATGATGATGATGCCATGCCAATTGGCACATAACAGGTTAATGTCCTTTGAGTGCAAATATGACATAAGTAAATCAATCCTTGGCTTCGTTTGTTCGTTTTTTTTTTTTTTCTCATTGTTAGTTGAGTTGACCCCAAAGTGCATTTGGTAACGCGCATGAACACTTTCTCTCACTCTCTCTAAGAATAAAGATATATGCTCCTTACCAATGCATTTCACACTACCATGTAAGGAAATATGCAAGTCCTTTTTATAAAGGGTTGCTTGCTGATTATCCGGTAAATGAACTGCCTGCTGTATTAGTATGTTTCCATATCCAGAATAGAATACAAATGTTTTTCCAGGAAATTGTTCGTATTATTGTATAATGTATATCATTTGCAATTTTGTTAAAAAGCCCATTGCATGCAACTTGTTGTAGATATTAAAAATTCACTCTTATGGCATAACATGGTGGCATGACAAGGCGTCTGTCCAAAACAAACAGGATAGGGAGCACGAGTATAATGGAGCAAGCCTAGCTAGCCTTTTGACTGTAATGACTAGTCTGTTGTCTCATGTTAATAGATACTGTACACGTAATATGCCGTATTTTGAAGTACGAAATGAGTAGATCCGAAACCAGAAACTACAATCATAAAAGACTGACTATTTTGAACTTTTTCTAAGCAGCACCAAAAGTCCACAGGTATGAGCACCAAAATGAGTCACCACCGGCAAAATACATGATATTGAATATGCGAAAGGAATGAAGTAATAGTACAATATACGTTTCAACCCTCTCAACCTATGAGGTTGAGGTCGTCGTGGAAATGACAAGCCACAATTCACAAGACTTTGAATTTGCCATTTTCAAAATTTATTGAATTTGGCAAACATAAATAAAAAAAATATTGTATTTTAAAAACCCTTAGGGATAATCTAATTACGAGTATATTTACATATCCGAGTATGGCCAAAATTAAATCGATTTTAATAACATTATGAGCCTGCCACTGCCCATAAAGTGGAGTCATATTTCTATCAATATATACAAAAATTATATCATATTTCATATTCATGAAATATTATTTTGTTTTTTCGTATACTCTTCATGTAGTAGTGAATATAATAGTATTATAAATTTGTCATGAAGTTTTTAATGCAAAGAAGAAGACATCATAGACCTCATAAAGTGAATACATACTTATATTCTTGATCAGTGCGATGACACGATTTGATGTGGCCATGTCCCTCTGTCCGTCTGTATATATGCAAACTAGTCCCTCCTACAGAGCTGAAGTTTTCTTTTTAGTGTACGCAACACATTTGTTGGAATGAGCCGAATCGGATCACCATACGAATCTTCTACTCTCAAATCCATGTTGTTATTAGAAAAACTTGGTCAAAAGAGGTTTCTAATCCATATCCATCAACCATGTCAATTTCACGGTCCTAGGATTACTGGATCTTGGAGCTCCCGTACAAAAAAAAATTTCAAGGGGATGCGTGAAGAATATTACATCTTCGGCATAATCGAAGATACCCTTCTTTCTGGTTTTTTAGAAGAGAAAGGGAGTTAGCTATTGCTTTGAGGTTCTTGAATTCTACATACTTCCGAAACTAGACTTAATACATATTATTTATATAAACTATCTCCATTCAGTTGTTCTTTCTGTATTTTTTGATTCAATTTAATTTGATTCCATTCTGAATAATAACCGACCAAATAACATACTCTAATAGATAGATACTGAGATGGAATCGAATTGGGTTTAGGTCATAAGTATCATACTTATTGTTATTGAGTCTTAACGACTAATGTAAATTATATAATGAAGAAGAGGCAGATCATTTGAATGCCACTTTTATGATCTAATTTGAATAAGACTCCATTACCTCAAACTAACAGAAATTTGCATCCTTAATAAATTCTACACTTTCAGAAAAGTTGTAATTATGAGGTTTGTTAGAATAGATCTAATTGAAGCCACAATTTCGAGGAGGACTAGCTTTCGCTCTTCCCTAATCTAATTTATACGATAGTAAGAGTGTAGCAAGTATAAACATATGTATAATGCAATAATTTCTTCTACTTGATCTAATACTTAAATGAATCTTGTTGTTTTTCTTGTATAGTTAACCAAATTACTCAGTCACAAGGTTGATTAGTTTGTAATTTTGTATCTTATTTATTCAATCATTCATTCATGCATATTTTCAAGTTATTGAGTAAGTGGGTTGAAATGACGGTTCAAAAATAGACTCTTTGACTGTCTGTCATAAACAAATCATTGTAGGTTGGTTTATCTGTCATAAGCATCATCAACATCTTCGTCATCGCCATCGTCAACAGATTTTGTTTATCTCTTACGTATGTACATCATTTGCCATTGACGTTGATATTATAAGTACAAATATATGTAGTACGATATGTAATGCTAAAGGGCAATCATAAAAATAAGCCAAACCTTAGGGGGCATGCTAGACTGACGTACACTGATACCAGTCACAATAAACGTCATATTAAACATCTAAATATATTTATAGAGAATTTTTGGTATTTAATTCGAAATAAAATTCCCCAATTACTCTCTATTGCATAGAATCAAATCCATACATTTATTCTTCTAATCCTTGTATTCAATATAAATATATTGTATTATATATGTATATGTTGTCTATGGTATATTGGGAATTCGACTTCATTCTAGTAGTTGCAGTGAATGAATCAACTCTATCTAGTACATCAGTGTATCATGAGTGTCATTTTAGGGTGCCGTACCCAAACGGTACTAAGCCTCCGCTGCTCGTCCGCCCATATGTCTGTTGGTTAGCGGATTGTATCTCATGAACCGATATAGGTAGACAGTTAAAATTTTCACAGAATATGTATTTTTATTGCCGCTACAATAAGAAATTAGACAATTACAATAATTATAGTGCCTCTCTTGTATCTTTTACGAAAGAATTTAAAAAGTAAATATGTAGTATTAAATCTTGTCAGATTTTGAAGTACAATATTTTAAATTGTTTTTCAACATAAATTTTAAAATAAATCATTTAGGTTAGTAGCGATCCAATCTAGACGAACTTTGACCTTTTCAAAAAAAAATTAAAACATTCACCTAAAGAAAAAAGTTGTGCGCTTTATAAGCATCATGATTAGCGGTGAAGAGTGAAAGAACATTCAATTCTCATTCCTGCTTGGATTTGGTGAATATTTTAGACATGATATGGTATGAATCAGTTTGTTCCAAAAGGTTTGAATTTCCTTTAAAACAAGGTCTCATTAGGCATGCTGATTTGATCGATCCAATGTTTATGGAACATCATAACTGGTGATAAGATATGAAGAAAACATTTAGAAAAGGGTGTGAAGTGAACGAAGATTTCTTTCCAATCCGGAAACTCTTTGATCTCTTCAAACAATAAAAAAACTGATAAAGTGAACAGAACCGTAATGTAGCAATCTGAATATCTATTTATCTACTGATTTTATTGAAATGTTTTTTTTTTTGCTTTTAAAACTTTGTTATTATCTTAAACTATTTTTGTAGACGGACTTACACACGTTATCTCCGAAACAGACCTTTTAACTGATACTCAAATTGTATGCCTTTGTAAAATAATGCAGACGCAGTTGCTGTCTTATCTTAAAATAGTTGTTTTGATAACTTACACACATATGTTATGTGTGTCTATATTTATAGTTTTAGTACAATATATAAATACATCTTAAGTGCATCGAAGTGCGGTCGTAATCATGTTTATTCATAAACACAAAGTTAAGGAAGTTATATGCTTAATGATGATAACAATTATAGTTTAATAGTAGTAGAACATTCAAATGCCATTGAACATCTTGTGCTTTTGTTGAATATGTTTTGCTTGAGACTCAGCGAAGCTTGCTTTGTTCGAAATAATTTGAATTTTAATCAAAATTATTATAGGACCTTACTTACTGATTTGATCATATGTTTACTATATGGAATACATCATCATAATTGGTGATAAAAGAAGAATGTTAGAAAAAAATTAAAGCCAAAATTATAAACCATACAATAAGACCTCCCATACAAACCCCCTACTCAAATTCATGTTCATCATCATTCATCAATCATGTTAATTTCAAGATTCTAGAATTACTGGATCGTTAGTTCCCATACCTAAGTTTTCGGCATTGCCGAAGATACCCTTCTTTTCTTAACTTACTGGAAGTACATTTCATTTCTATGGTACCCACTTGGTTACTCGGATTTTTGTTTTGCCATTAGTATAATAGTATGTAAAATTCATATGTATTGATTATTATACCTATATATCTAATGACTACAGTTTTCAATGTGACAACAAAACATCATTGTCATCGTCATTTGACTTCATATGAAAAAAAAAAATATGATATAAAAATTGTTATATACTATTACGATATATAAAATAGTGAAAGTTTCTTTTGAAAGTATAATACATATTGACAGGTAAATCGAAAGGTAGTTAAATAGTTAGCTAAATATATCGTTAGATATTGTAGATAGATGATTTATATACATATGTATGAACATATAATTAATTGTAATTAAAGGTGTTATGTTTATACTTGCTATTTGCAGAATGTGGTGGACAATAACCGGAAACTTTGGCAATATTTTACCCATTGATTGGTCCAAATCATATGCACGACAATTGCACATGCCAACATTGAATTTGGGACAGAATGGAGGTGGCATAAATGGTAAACTACAGCAACAACAGTATCCCCTATTAAATGCACAAACTCCCGGCGATGAGATTAACGATCTGACAAGCGAAGATGAGGCAGTGGCTAATGATCTCGATATGCATGCATTGATTTTGAATGGTTTGAATGCTGATCATGATGAACCCATAAAATCTGTTGAGGAAGTCATTAAAGAAATTGATGATATAATGGATGAAGCTGATGAGAGTCCTGCCAATGAAACAGGACAAACAAATTGCGAGGCTGAAGTCATTGAAAAGGCCAAAGAAGTATTGGGCGCACCACTTTATGTGGAAAGTAAGTTCAACAATTGTCTGGTTGATTGATTGTTTGTTTGATTCGTTACTGATGAATTATGATTTATTTTCTAATAGAATTGCAATATTTAACAACAACACAATTGAATGAACTTTATATGGAAATGGAGGTCCTAATACAGGAATTGAGTGAGACACTAATCAATGAGCTGGCGCTGCGCGACGAGCTTGAATATGAAAAGGAGCTTAAGAACTCATTCATTTCATTATTATTGGCAGTACAGAATAAACGTCGACAGTATCATGTCGAAAAGAAGCGTGGCAAGTTACAAGGTAAGTTATAACAATACATACATATCTATATAATATAGTACATTATATAATCTAATCTTAATCAATGTTTAATGATAGGTCCGGAACCAAAGTATCTAACCACTGTCATACCTTATCATTTGGAGAATGGCACACCAAATAATCAATCTTTGCAGATTCTTATTAAAAGTAAGTTTGTTGCATCTCAAACATTAACTTACTTATTTATTGTCTATGATTTCATCTTTCCATTCTTCGAAATACATCAGTTTTGAAAGCAATCAATGAGGATAGTCCAACGGTGCCGACATTGTTAACCGACTACATTTTGAAGGTTTTATGCCCAACATAAATAAATAATTGCAAAAAAAAAACAAACAAATAATTGAACAAAATTTCAAAATATAAAATATGCAAAATTAATTTTTTTTTTTTTTTTTTTATTATAAACATTTTTATTTATTTTTTTGATATAATGAAGCACGCTGCTCTTTTTTTTTAAACTAAAATGTCACTAATCTAATGTACACACAGATATATATATATATATATATATAACCTCTCTCTCTCTCCCTCTCACACAAACACACACACACACACACACATAAACATATATATTTAATATAAGTTTTTTTGTTTTTTTTTTTTTTAAGTCGTTTATTCTAATTTTTATATAGATAAAATATACATATACTGTATGTATGTATGTATATATAAATAACATTATAAAGTGTCCAGATGAGAACTTCATTAGACACAATAGAGATCGGAACAAAATAGAATAGAACAGGATACTAATCCTAAGATTCAGATTCAACAGATCCAATATAAATTTTCAATATAATGATTCTGAATGTCATCTGCTTCATATTCAGCAGATCCTATATGGAATTTTCTGTCATATATGCAATTTACAAATGACGTGGAAATTCAAACTTATGCACTATGGATTTCTTTATATATTTTACTATATTATAGTATAGGTATATGTATACCATATTACTTTTGTGGATTTTTTTTTTTTTATGTAATTTGAGATCCAATTTCTTATAAAAAGCAAAAAAATTATAAGAAAAATTATGTAAACCTGAACCGGAAAGCGAAAGTGAAAGTGAGCCTTAATGGCTCATTAAAGAAAGGAAGCGAAGAGAGTCTACGATTTGCTTGAATCCGTTTGAGTTAGGAAAAAAATTACACATGAAATTCTTTATCGCATTAACTAAAGAAGTCAACTGTTAATTTCATGATTATAGAAGAAATGAGAAGGAATGGGAAAAGAGGTGGCGAACCGATTGAGATGTATAAAGTAATTTCATTTTATGAAGGAGTTATACGTAACATTAGAAAATAGAAGAATCAAATGGATTTTTCTTAAGTTGATACATGAAAGTATAAGGAATAATTTCTCATTTAAACCATGATTATAGAAGAACAGGTGAGAGATATATACATACATAAATAAATCTCACTTTACTTTAATGAGGATCTTCCAGATGATCCGCAATTAGTATCTCAATAACTAAAGAATTGAATTCTAATTTTAAAATCCACGATTGATATTTCTCTTCTCTTCGATTATTTCGATGATGATCATCAAGGTCATCTCTCTTTCTATTTTTTTTTAGCACAAACTCATAATAGTACTTGCAATAGTATTTCAGCAAAGGTCAAGGAGATCAGATACTAATTTAAAATTGTATAAATTCTAATCTCTAAAATGAGTAAACAATGATGATTTTATATTTTTTTTTTTTTAATCAATATTCTATTTTACTACAAAAAGCTTAAAGAAAATATATTAATTATAATAAATTAAATGAAATCAAACGAAAAGAAAAGAATAAAATATTTATTTATTATATTATATTAAAAAAAAAAAAAAAGAAATTGTGTATGATGTATGTATTTATGTATAATACTTATGTATGCGCGTATGTATATGTTTTGATGTGTAAATTTAGTATATGTATTTAGAAGAAAAGAAGGAAAATTGCTTTTTTCCAATGCTTTGATGATTAATGAGCAAAAAAAAGTATATAGAAAAACAAAATATAAAAAATCTGTTTGTAATCTGGATCTGCTCTAATTTTATTATAGTTTTTATTATCATTATGTATTATTACTATTATTATTTTATATAATACATACAAGTATACTATATATAGTATGTAGATGGGATCATCTAGATATCAAAATATGGAACTTCCGAACTTTGAACACAAGCCCTATAAAATTCTGAAATTCTATAATTATTTCTTCAGATAACTTGACAAATTTGAATTAACAATGATAGTAGTCTAGACTATACCATAGTGTAGAGTAGAGTCTTTGAAAACACCCAAATGATTTCAGATATTCTATCATTATTTACTCTATAATTCATTGAAAGTTTTCAAAATATTCAATTATACATAATTTTGAATTGATTTGGATTGGTATTAAAATAGTCTAGTAAATGGTATTTTGAACAGGTCCGTTTAAATTCTGGAACTCTATAACTATTTAGCTTGATCAGTAAATTTAATGGTCTAAAATTGTTTGAAATTATGCAAAATATATATGCATATGTGTTAATCCTTAGACTTGATGTGGGCCTCAAAGACTTAACAGTATTTTATATTCTGAATTCATTTTCCAAGATATATTTCACTTATTTAAATTAGGTCTACAATTCTTTGCCAAATAACAATTGATTTGGGATCATCATAGGAATAAATAAAACTAATTCTAAATTATGGAAATGCAGAAATCCCTTCAGTATCCATATCTCCGATAACTTGACTTGAGCTATACATAATTCATATATATTACTTGATATTCCTTTACACTTGATTAGGCCCATAAAATCTAGAGTCGATGGATGATTTATTTTCAAGTATTTCCATTCAAAGTTTAAACCATTCTATTCAATTGGACTTAGTTCGGATGTACCACATCTATCTACTTTTGATTTGATTAGATGATGACCCTTTTTGATCTTAGTCAATTTTTGTTGTTTAAATGAAAAAGAAAAAAAATTATTAAAAAAAAAAAACACTAAATAAATGGTTGCCATAATCTCTTATATAAGTATAGTATGTACATATGTATGTATACTTATTATAAGAAGAAATGATATACATACTATATTGTATAAGAATTCCTTGCATTATTGTTTATATGTATGTAATTGATTTGTAATTTGTTTTATTGCTTTTTTGTTATTATTTTTTAAAAAAAGAAAAAGAGACAAAATTTCTTCTACTTCCAATTGCTGTGTTATTTATTTCTATTCTAAAGACATGAACAACAAACAACAACAACAACAACAGAGATAATGAAATAAAATCATAAAATAATTTCTTGCATAACATTTTCATTTTAAAATTTATACACATAAAAAAAAAAAAAAAAAAAATACATAAATCAAAAATACTCATACATCATAGTAAATATCTAATATGCACATGCATTAAAAGTTGAAAAAAAAAAATAAAAATGATTTAATTTTAGGACGCACAGAGCTTTCCAAGTATGAAAACTTTAATAAAGAAATAATAAATTTCATTTTTCTTTTTTTTTTTCATTTATTTCAAATTTTTTTAAGATTTTTTTGTTCAAGTGAATGAATGAATGAAATTATCCTTTACACCTCGACCAAGCAAATCATATCCTGTGAAATTTTAAATTACATTTGATGATTTCAATTTGTAATGTACTGCCCACGATTTTTTACGGTGATAGTATCTCATCTATGTATTAGAAATGAAAAAGAATTCTACACCATTTTGCAAAAAAGCAGCTGTCTGTCATTAAGTATATCAATATACCATATTGTCCGGACTATTGTCAGATAATTATGGGACAAAGATAAATATCTATATTATGTATGTACTTAGTATTCATACCAGAGTTGATCTCTTGTTGGGTTCCATATTCTGGGACAAAGGTTCATTTCAATATCTTCCAATGTCAATTGAAATTCTAATTGTTAATATTATGCAATAAATGATTATGAGTGAATGGTGAGGGATGTGAAGGGTATAAAAATTCATTTGAAATTACTCAAATTGACAGATAACAGACAAATATTAAATGTAAAAGAAAAAAAAAATTTAAAAGAGAAAAGCTAATCCTTAGGTACCTTAAACATGCAAAACAAAATCTTTAACAAAATTAATAGTAAAAAATATAAAAAAAAAAAATATTTCTTAAAAAAAATGCTAAAATAAAATATAAAAAATCACAATTACAAATTTTGCAAATACTCAAAAAAAAAACATATACTACGCTTCATTATTTCTAGATGTCCAATATAACATAGATGTATGATTTATTCAATTTTATATTTATAAAAAAAGAAAAAAAAAAACTTAAAGAATTATATACTATATATAAAAGAAATTTATATAAATTAATTAACAAATTTTTATGAAGCAATTAACAAAGAATAAAAATGCCTAAACTTTGGTCACATCAAAGTTTTTATGTGCCTTTCATGAACTGGAGTCTCAGACATATGTATGTATGAATGTATGTACATACATATATGTGCTAAGAATCTATCTTTGTTTGATCAGATTGGATCAATTAATTCATTAGTTGATTGTTGATGATGCAATCTATCGCATTTGATTTAATTTTACAATAAATTCAATGAGACTAGATCCTTAAATTTGAACTCAAAACTTCAGAAACTAAGAAAAAGGTCTGAGATCCAGTAGTTTTGCCATAATCATAGTCCAAATTTGATGAACTCATTTCAAATTCTAATAACAAATCAAATGAAACAATTTGATTTCATGAAAGGCCTTCAAAAGCTGGGGATTTCGGGAATAGGGGGCTTACAAACAAACAAACAAATAAATAAATGCTATTTAACGAAGATAAATGTGTATTTCTAAATAAAAATTCAAAAATAGTAAAGTACATTAAATTAATTAACAAAAATATATAAATACATATACAAGAATATAAACAAAAACAAAACACAAAAAATAAAAACAAAAATCTTATTTATTATACAAAAATTTAAATTAAAACTAAAAATATAATGCAATTCCCCAAATACAAAATAATAACATAATACAATATATACATAAAATGCTTTAATAAACTAACTTCATAAATACATATATATGTACAAAAAAAAAAAACAAAACAAAACAAAGAGTTTATTATCTATTGAAAGATTTTATTGTATTATGAGAATCCAAGAACTTCTTCAGTTTTAGATCCCCATTGCAAATAGTAAAACCTTTCCAAGCCAAAAGGAACTTGTGAAAATTTGACTTATTATTGTAACTCTTGGGAAATAATCAGAAGAAGTAATATATTACTCGTATATTGAATATGCAATATGGCAATACAATCCTTTCCTTGTTAATTTGTAAGCGTCCTAGCGACTGTACAACCAGCCTTATTTGCCGACTTCATGCATGCCAGCTCTTTAGTCTTCGAGCCCAATTTTGAAAATATATCTTGTAAGAGTCTATGAATATCAGCAACTGCAAGAGAAACAGGCACACTCATTTGTCATCTCATTACCAGAATGGCCAACAACCCAGCGTAATTGAGCTGCCGAGCTTGGATAATAGCCGCAATCGTGGTACGAATAGTTTTGCTCTTAATGCATTGGAACACCACAGCTTTGATAGCAGCATGGACAACAACATAAATCGATATGCTTCTAGGGGTCTCCCATAAACCATTTATCAACTTTGCCGCATAGATCTGTCCCTGAAAAACACTTCAACAATGGTTGCCGGTACGATAGTTGAGCCACCAACTCTTCCAGAAATCTTGTGATGAAGTTATTAATCTCCCCACCGCATGTAAACCTATTTCTTGTAGGATACCTCCTTTTGTATATCCAAAAGAATTACAAATTCTTTTCAAACAAATAGATCATTATCTTTGTGATAGTACAGTATACCTTTAATACCTGAAATTATATCATTGCAAATTCATCATAAATGAAACAGATGGAGAATATGTATAAAAATGTACCTGATTATTATAAATAATATACATTTTTATCAAATCGAACACATCATTTTTTGTTGAAAGTCATTTAACGTATGTGCCAAATTTAAGTCCGTGATGCCCACAATAGTATGAAATGGTCTCACAGGTTCAAATAAATAAAAAAAATTTAAACCACCAAATTGACTTAAAAACGAATCTATATTTAATTGTATTCGACGATTTCTCGACTAAATACACAGTTTCGCAAATATTCTTGAAGAGAATTTGAAAAAAAATAAAAAAAAAAAACCCATCTCCCGTAAAATATGCTCTTTGTCGCTTACATTATTTTCGCGGTTAGGGCTTGATATGTACATCTTACTCAAAATTTGTTCTTAGCATTGATAAGAACCCAGGGTCATGCTAAAAAGAGTGAAGAAATCGAATGTTCATTAATGGAAAAATATGTACCTCGTAATACTATGCTACACCTTCAGTTTAAAGTAAAAACCATATACTTCAGACTCAACTAGGACGGTGATGCCTCATTTATATTGTTACCGAATTCGCCAGACCCCCTTATCCAATCATTATCCTATTATCTTCCTTCAGCTATCTACACGTACTTGTTATCTATCATTTGTTAAGCAAAACGAATCATTACAACTTTACCATTATTATTATAAAATGTGTTTTTATTTTACAAAAATCATAAATAAATTTCAGATCACAAAGTCTTATAGTATAGTAATCAAATGAAATTAAGAAAAGTACATACTAGCAGCTTTGTTTTATTATACTTTATCATCATTAGAAATGATTACAAATTGTACTTCACTGCGCTTCACTATGTCATCATCATTAAAAGGTATCGTAAAAAGCTATGGAATTCTGTTTCTTTTTGGTTATATAGTATAATATAAATGAATACTGACTGGCTTGGCTTGGGTCATCATTCACTCTGACTCAGTGTTTCATCTACATCATCATCACTTTGTTGAGAAACATTCTCAGCACATAATTCCTCCTGCTCCTCCTCCTTATCCAACTCCTCTTGTTCCTTGGTTTTTGTTGCTGTTGCTGTTGCTTTCTTGTTACGTCGAATGTATTTGTTCCAAATTTGCATAAGAATGTTTCCTGTGAGTAGATCAGTAGTGTCGATAGTCATGCGTTTCGTTGCTACACTGTGTATGGGCCCAAAGGCGAGTGCAACAACTGTACATGCTAAGCATATAACATTGTATGGCATGCTGAAGTCAGGCGTTGGCAGAGATACTATAAGCGCCTCAGTGTGCATCGTCTGATAATAGCCCGCGTTACGTGTCGCATTGAAGAGATCGGCAAATATGTGACCCTCAACTGGTATCGCCGTGTAGTTACGAGCAAGTGGCAGTAACATACTGATCACAGAGGAACCAATGTCATGACCATTATTCGCATCCGGCGGATACTCAAGCCACTTGAGCATCATGTAATCACAGTCAATTGAAATGCGGGTAGTCGATTTTGGAGGTAAAGACAGACCCATTTCCAAGTGAGTAGGCGCTGTGCGTTGTTTGCTAGGCCTGAAGTGTAACATTTTCGGCTGCAAATGTTCATAACCCGGCAGCGGTGCGTTGTCATGTTTTGAAATCATTTGGAGGGTATGCAAATATGTGGTAACAAACCATGGTATCACTTCCTGTATGACAATTGGTATCTTCTGGTAATGTGTATTGGTTATTTCTGTGACAATGCGACCACTTTGCTGGCCTTGACCTGCGACAAAACGCTTTGCATAAACCAATGGTGGCTTCAGAATCGAATTCTGCTTCTCCTTGCGTTCCAGACAAGCAACATTAAAGAGTCTGTCCGCACGTTTCCTGGAATCCAGTTCGTAGACCGCATAGGAGCTTGTGTAGCCACCACGTGTCGTTGTTACCACGCTTGGTGCTGGTGGTGAAAGATCAAAATTGCCTCCTTGTTCTGTTCGTTCAATGTAGATTTTACTTGAATTCGCCAGGTTGCAACAACAGTTTAAGCCCTGTCCAAAAAGACGACGCAATGAGAAATCATTTCGATTGCCCTCCAAAAGCTTGAGGTCATAGACAAGATTGGCAGTGTGTGTCAATTGCAAGGAGCATTCATTCGGGGATGAACTGCTGCAAAGCGTACGAAGATTCATGCTGAGCGAATGGAATTTGGTGTTATGCACATTGCCCGAGTTCAAAAGGGAAACCAATCCCATTGTGTTGCCGCAAGGCAACAACTTCTTCCATGGTGTCAGATTCTCTGTGCAAACTATTTCTCGTGGTAGTGTTGCATACCGCACATGCTGCCTAGCATCACTGTTCTCGGCACCAACAAATTGTGGACGAAATCCATATTCGGGAGCAATGCTGTTTGTACTATCGACAAAATTTAATGAAACACATAAGATACCCGACAAAACGCCCATGAGCCGTGACCACTGAATATCGGCATCAAGTTCAGTCAAATTGGTGCCACTAAACCAAGCCCAGGCTTCAGTGCCGCCGGCAGCATCAATAATAGGGTAGCCCCAGTCCGCGTAACGCCATAAGCCTTGTGTCAAACTTATGTGCATCTCCTTGATGTCATATTGAAGCAGCAAATCTGCTATGACGCGAGGCACTAATCCTGTGTTGTGCACTAAATACACAAAAATATTTGACAGATGAGAAAAAGAACTACAAAATATCACAATAGGCAGAATAGTTACAATTTTCACGTTCTCCATAACACCAACTGGTGCTGAATTGAAAATATGTGTTGACATGACTATCCGCCAGTGGCCGCACCACAAGTTCCTCATTATATTGCTCATCGTGCAATAAACACCCGAAGGCTCCAACGGTAGCAGTGGCCAAAAATAAGAAAACCAGTCTTAAAAAATACATGGTGAGTGATATGGTTGGATATTGATTACTTTGAAGTTTAGTTTTGTGTTAATAAATATCCATGTAATCACTGTAAATATTACAATATTGTCGATATATTTTATTTTGTTCTGTGAGCCGCCGCCAATTCTCACAGGCAACAATTGTGGTCACTCTATCAGTTGTTGGAATTTGAGAGAATAAGAAAATGCTGTTTATGTAATTTGAGAGAGTACAAACGATGTGGTTGTTGGAATTGGAGAGAGTTAAAAATCTTGTAATCAAATACACTACCTAGCGCCTTCTAAGCACTTCAGCCATTTCACCTACATGGTCACTCTATCAGAAATATACATAAATTGTTAGACAACACTAACTCACTAAGATTTGTAAACACTTTTTCAACTATGGATTTATATATAGGGTTTTCACGAATTGTGTTAAACGTCGACAAATAGTAATTTCGTATATTGTTTAACAGATTTCGTACCCCTTCCGACTGCTCGTAGTAAATCAGCTGTTCCCGTAAACACAAATAACACATGTAAACAAACAATACGACAGCAACCATATGATTGGAAGGTGCTGGCAACTCATATTAAATGCAGAAGGTTAGCAGCTTTTGGTTTTTCAGTGGATCATGAACAGTTTTTTTTTGTTTTGAATAAACACATTGACAAATTGTGAAAAGTAAAGTAATTGGAGAAGCATCATTTGTGAAAAATGGATCATTCAGAAGCAATTGTAATGTTTGCAAACATTATTTTGGATTTATTTGCAAAAATAATAATGTTATGCGAATTAGAGGAAGAAAGTGAGAAGGAATTTCTGGATTTCAGGATGACACGCAGTTGTGTTCCGCGCAATAATTGGGCTGTTGTAAGTTATTGTTTTTATTAAAAAATAAAGCTTTGAATAATTGAAAATGTGCTTGTGAAATTGTAGAAAAGACACCGAAAGGACAAAAAAGTGTCCAACGGAAACTACGAGATCAGGAATGAAGCTTCCAGTTCTCGATTGAGGAGTGAATGTGATTCTCCCATCGCTACTCCTTCGAGGAAACGGAAGAGAGATGACGATGATTACATGTTGGAGTTAGCCGAGAAAAGGTGCCTAGCTATTAAAAGGTCGGTAGATGATGCTACGAAGATGGAGGAGACATTTCGCAGATACGTTCTAACTATGAGAAGTGACAAGAATACAAGTTGAAATTAATTTTCATTAGTATTGTTTACAAACATAGTTCCTTCTTTTCAACATATTTAGTATGTAAGTTACTTTTATAGTTCTTTATATTCCCACATATTTAGCAAATATGTAAGTTACTTTTAAAGCTCTTTCTATACATATACATATGAAAGCAAAACAAAAACTAAGCTTACCGAAATACAAAATAACGAATATTTTCTAAAGTAAAGAACGAAAAAGAAAGTAATTTTGTTTCATGTACAATATATGGAAGTTCTATTAATTTAGAATCATCATCCATAAATTATAAATTAAATTTAAATTAACAAACAAAAAAAATTTGTTGTATTATATTGTGGTATTTATTAATTGCTTCCTTAAGCTACTTCAAATTATCATTCATGCCATACGCCAAATAATGACGCCACGATTTAAATAGCAACACACCGCGTTACGCAAGGCTATTGTACTGGCGACAGTTTTGGAGTTTAGAAAACCTGTTTCCAATTTCGAAGTCATCGATTTGCATTATAGTGGTGAACGAAAGATTGAAAAATGACTGATGTGAGTAGTTTATTCAAAAAATACAATAAGAATTTAAAGAAAAACATATGCAATTTATTCTTCTCGACACCCAAATCAATTCAAATCGGTTCGTTGTCCTCCGGGTAGTTAAAAATTTTAAAATCGTTGTTCAGGACCATTTCGTTCTCAGCTTCGTGGCGGGCATTGACCCTTTCTTTTTGGACATCAAGCGACAACTCAAGCAGTTGGACGCGGAATCGGTCAGCCAGGTGCGGGAATTCAATCACTGCATTTCTCATGTGCTCCGCCAATGCCTGCGTCGTTTTATCCCATTCATCCACCGGCTTAATCATGCGTTCGAAAGCCGCACCCAGCATTGCATCCTTCTGCAGCATCGATGATGTGAGTGGCCGAATGGCCATCCCGCGGCGACGGCGCTTTGAAGAATCCGGTGATGACAATGATGACTGGAACAGCGCGTCATCAATTTCGGCGGTTGCTTCCAGAACATCACAACTTTCTTCAGCCACAACTCTATCATTCGCCTCCGTAAGTGAATTAGCATCCTAAAACGAAATAAAAAGAAAACGTTTATTTATATTCTATGTGCCCTTTAGTTTCCACCCAATAATCAAGACTGGGTGAGCATTGCTGCAGAATTCTAGAAACGCTGGAAAAGCGCACAAAAGGTTGCAGACCTGAATACTATAACTACAAAAAGTTCAATTCAATTTTTTGGAGGTGTTTTCGACACAATTCATTCGTTTCATTTCTTTTATTCCCCATTTAATTGTGTTTTCGTTTTCATTTCATTCAGGTGTGCTATTTCGGAAAAGCTGACCGCCGTTGTCTAATTAACTGAATTGTACATCAATTATTAGATAGATCAGAATTCTGTCTATTCTTCATAGAAAGATCAAATGAAATTAACGCCACTGAATGCGGGTAAAAACGGGAAGAACAAGCAATAGTGCTAAATTTGTTCGCATTAAGTGGATGAATTACTTCTTGGGGTCAGGCGAAGAGAATTGGCAATATGCCGCGGTTCCCGCTTGCAATTATTAATAATAAATACATGCTTACCGTTACTTCATTGGCCGTGCTGCATACACGCAACCCCGGCTTCTTCTGTATCACATCCATGAGAAAACCCATATGACAATACGGCTCGGGTATGTCTTCTTGAGTTGGCGCCTCACCTCCACTTTTTGTCTTGTCCACGCACCGAGCCTAAAACACACAAATACACAAAAATTAATAAAATTAAAATGAGAATGAATGGTCGAACTAACGAGGGAAAAATGTGTCTTTCGTCTTGTGTTTACCTTGAAATTAGACCGCAGGGAACCCCATTTATTCACGCAGTCCTCAGTTTTGCGATCCATTTGTTCTGCGATCTTGTCCCACACTAACCGGCTGGCCTTAAAATTTTTGTAGTCTGGATGCAAACTATTCCAGAGCCGCTCCTCTGCTTTGATCAACAAAACCAACTTGGAGGCCTGTGTTTTAGTCCACGCTGACGTGAGGGACCGCTTCCGCTTGCTCGACGACGATGATGCTTGCGACTGTGTCGAACCCCCCGAATCATCGTACAAATCTTGCGAGTCAGGCATTTTCGCGACAGCAAAAGAACAAACGGCATACTGCCTATCCACTTCGCCTGGCCCCACGAAGTACTTCATCCACTTATCGCGAACAAATTTAGCATTAGTGCTTGTTTTTTCAGTTCTTACCGTGTTGAGTGGCGTTAATTCCGCGCTGACATCTTGTCGCCATCGGCCCTCCACAACCGAACCATCTGATCTTTCGTGGTCAAAATCACTCGGTGAAGAATAGACTGAGTTCCGATCTATTAAATAATTGTGTAATACGCATGCCGCCAAGACCACTTTCACAACTTTTCCTGGTGCCAATTCGCTTGTTTTCAATAGGACGCGAAACCGGGCAGCGCACAATCCGAAAACATTGTCAATTACGCGACGCGCTCGCGACAGCCTATAATTAAAAACTCTTTGCGGCATTGTTAGTTTCTTTATCGCGTACGGCTTCATGATACAAGGTTTGAGGGGAAAGGCTTCATCCGCGACGATACAGAATGGCATTGTTGTTGCTTGGGGCAGCGCCTGTGGAGGTGGTAGGTCAATCAACTTATCCGACAGAGCACACCTGAATGAAATGAAAACGAACAACAATTAAGTAGAGACTACAAGAAAGGAAAGATATGAATTGTGCCGTACCCCGGAAAAAAACCCCCATCAGATTCACAACCGAAAGCTCCAACATCGACGAACGTGAATCTATACCTTGCATCGGCAAGCGCCATAAAAACAATCGAATTGAACTTCTTGTAGTTATAGTATTCAGAACCACAATTTTTTGGAGATTTTATCGCGATATGTTTACCGTCCAGTGCTCCGCAACAATGCGGGAAGTTCCAACGTTCCTCGAATTCTGCAGCAATGCTCTCCCAGTCTTGATTAGTGGATGGAAACTGAAAACCAAATAATATATAAATAAAGAATGGATTCAATTAGTTTTTTTTAAATAACTTTTTCCATTTATTTCTTATTTTATGGTTGAATTGAACGAAATGTTTTTTTTTCTTTTGGTCTTATTTTTTCTATATTTTTATTTTATTTTTTTGAATAAACTATTCACCTTTAAATGGTTATCTTTTAAGCCTTTGTACAAGGCATCACATGTCTCCTCCACTATAGTGCAAATCGAAGCCTTGGAAACTCGAAACAGGTGTTCCAAGCTCGCAAAACTGTCGCCAGTCGCCAAATATTTCAAAGTCACGGCCAGCCTTTCGCTGGGCGTGATTGCTTTGCGAAACGCGGTGTCTTGCTTTTTAATTCGCGGCGTCACTATTTTGACCAGACAATCGAAATCCGCGGCATCCATTCGTACAAAATTTTTTAATGTTGCGGGGTCGCCCTCCCGCAACATTGCATTTAAATCATTGAAAACATTGGAAAAATCGCGCTGTTGCAATAGCGGCCGCACCCAAATTGACCGTTCGCGTTTCACATCCTCGTCTTCGCCTTCGTCCTCATCATCTGCCAACAAGGCAACAACGATGGCAGCATCGAGACCACGTTTTTCCATTTCGAATAACGATTGAAACTACCGTCGCACCTGGAAATCTACTTTTCATTGTCTCTTTGTTTCACATTGTTCAGCGCAGTGCCCATCTGTCTGAGCAATTGTCATTCACAGTTTTCATTCGATTGGCAAGAACTCGTTTTGTCGTTCGAATGACGTCTGCCATTTTGCATATCTTGTCATTCGATTGGCAAATGACATGAATCACAAGTTGTTGTTTGGTTTAAATGTAACTTTATAATTACCATAAAAAATAATAATAGGGGCCACATAGTACGTATGCAGCTGGTGTGTACTAATCCCATATTACAATTTCAAAAGTCAATATAGAAAAGATATTGTTAATTTAATATAATAGTACATTATTTGGGTTTTTACTCAAACGTGTAAAGATAATCAACGAGTTTTTCATAAACAATTCTATTTGCATTATATTAATTGTCTATTCAGTGTGAATCAGCTGCCTTCGTATAGCCTCTTACCTTACCTCTGCCATTTCTTTGCATACTTTAATCATATTATTTGGCAGACTTGCCATTTAAGCAGTGTTAAATAAAATCAGTTCAAGCAATATACGCAGTAAATACACGTTTGAGTGAAGACCCTAAGTATCATAGAAGCCCAGCAACTAATACTTTAATGTTAATAATTGGTTATAGTATAGTTACATAATTTTAATAAATGAATTAATTTTATTCTTATTATTAAATAGTATTTAATTTGTTTTTTTTTTATTACGTTTTCCACTTATTTCTTATTTCATAATAAGTCAGATGCGCTCCTTTAGTCATTAAACAAAAACTTCTTAACCTCTTTACATTTTTTAGCTGAATTTTTCCGCGCTAAACGATTTCAAAAATTTCAATATTTTACGTTAAGTAAATAAGGAACGATGCAATGTAACATTAGTCAATTCAGTGCTCAGAACATCAAGAGATATCACAATCAGCTGATTCAAAAACTGGCAGTGCTGACAATGTGACTGGCAATGCACGCAAAATATGAAACTCCTTTTGATATTCGTGCAGCAGTTGTTAATAATGTCGGTGCCACTCAACATTCCTATTATTACTATACAACCAAACTGTTATTGCTGCAGCTGCACCGTGCTGGCACTATACCAACAACAATAACAAAAAAAAAAATTCGAAGCAAATAACGAACGTATAGTGTTGAAAGTGGTTGATGATGGTGTTCACAGCACTGAAATTCTGTCGTTTTTTAGGGTATATTCGTAAATTGCGAGGTCGTTCAATGTGACTAGCAACACTGACTCGACTCGCTGCTCGCTCAGTCGCAATCAAACCAGTACAAAATGGCTGTGGCGATGCGACAATGACTGTTTTCTTCTGTGTCGTTCGTTGTGGTCGTACGTGGGTTCAATCGCTTCTCTGTTGTCATTTGTCTTGCACTATACAAATCTATAAATAATATTGCAACAACTACAAAAAACAAACTATCAAAATATAAACACAATTTAAACGGAAATATTAATATTGACTACAACAAGCAATGGTTCTTCTCTAGACAGAAAATTTTGAAAGAACTTATGAAAATAAAAAAAAAAAATTGATAATTCACATGAAGGTAAAGAAACAAAAAAAGCAACAACACCTTATTATAGTAACAAAAATGAAAAAAAAAAAAAAGATCAAATAATAAAAAAAGCTAATTGTTTAAAATTTTCTTAAAAATGTTTTAATGTTCCAAACCCTGTGTGCTGTGCTGCCATCAGCCAAAGCACATTTTTTTTTTCTTAGAATTCGAATTGATACCTATTCTATTATTTAGTAACTTACTAATATTTAAAGAACTATACAACATTTAAATTATATATTAGGCTATATGACTATGGGCCCATTTATTCCATTTAAATGTTTTAAAACATTTAAAATTCTTACACAAGTTACGTACATACGTTTACAACAAGAACAACAATTTTACACACACTGAAATGAAAATTTTTAATGTAAAAATAAAAAAGTAAAATTTCGGAACAACTTAACACAAACGACGGCGGCAACGACGACGAAACAAAACGGAAAAAATTCAATTGAAATTGAGATTTACGGAAGACACACGATGTTCAAGAAAGATTTTTACTCGCGTCGCGGTAATACTTCAACTGTTTTTAAACTTTTATTGCGTTGCTGCACAGCAAGAGCGTCAACTAAACATGTAGCGTAGCGAGTCAGCAAAGCAAGCGGCGGCGGCAACAACAACACGATTACTTCTTCGATTCGAGCACAGCAACAATAAAATGTTAATGTTGAATTCATAGCCATAGCCCGTGTGTGTCACTCGCGTAGAGCAAGCACATTGCATACAGAGAGAGAGTGTAAAAATTGCTGTAGTGAGCATCGAGCGGCGCGTGTAAAAGAGAACAAAATGTCAGTGGTGTGTGCGAGTGTGTGTTGTGTGAGAGTGAGTTTGGTTTTTTTTTGTACTGAGTGGTGTAGAGTTAGTGAGTGAGTGTCTGGCTGCCTGCTGGCTTGCTTGCTGTCAGCGTCAGAAAGAGAACAACTTTCGCCGTGTTTCATTCTCGTTTTCATATTTTTTTCGTTTTTATATGTTTCGCCACAAAATCGGCTTGTTTTGCTCAGAGAAAGAACGAACATTCCTCGTTTTTATTTATTCACTCATTTATTGTCTGTCGCCAATGTCGTCGTCGTTTGAGTTTGTATTTGCGTTTGTTTCAATAGCTTCAATAGCAACAGCCAGCCAACAGTAGTGGCAGAGTGGGTCGGGTCGGTCTGTCGTCGCAACTTTGTATGAGGGATTCACAGTCACATTTCTAGTCAGTTGTTCTATTCTGAATTCAACTTTATCCATCCATTTATCCGTTTATATATTATATGTACTACGTACAAATTTTCTTTATAATTGTTATTGTTGTCTTTTGCTGCTACTGCTACTGCTTTTATTGGCTTTGTCTGTATTGTATTTGTTCTACTCTACTCTTATGTTGTTCTTTTTCATATGTAAAAAAAAAAAAAAATAAGACAAGAAGTATGCAAAGTTATTATCATCGATTTAACCCGCTCGGTTAGAAATCAGCATTCGGCCTAATAATTGCATAAACGCCTCTCGCTCTTTTCTTTTTTTCTTTCCTTTTTTTCCTTCAATTTTTTCTTTCTTATGCTAATTTGCATGAAATTTATAGTTATTTATTGTTTAAATAAACAATTGTGAAATTATGCGAAGAACAGCAAAAGAGCAAGAAAAAATTTATAAAAAAAAAAAGGGAAAGAAGAAGAAAAACGTGAAAGGAAAAGTGAAAAGATATTGTTAAGTAAAGAAAGAATTTGATATAAAGTATTCACGAAACAAAAGATTGATTTGATTGAAAATGAAAAATTAAAGAGAAAAAAGTGATAAAACAAAACCAAACAGAACCAGACCAGACATATACAAGGGAAGTAAAAAAAATCCCATGTGATTTTATTAATATTCCTCCACCATACTTTAGTTGGAGATTTTACTTCTATTTTATTGAAAACCAACAGCTAAATCCAAACACTACACCTCTAGATCCAGAAGTCTAATCTCTCAGGTTTTTTAAGTTAAGGGAACAATTTTTAGTGTTTTTTTTTTTTTTCAAATTTTCAAATGCTTTAAGGTCTTTGTCACCAATCTTAAGATTTGTGTCAAACAACTGCTGTAGACTGGGCTGAACTAGGGTGGGTATATTAAAAAAAAAATCAATCGATTGCAATAAAAACGAATGTAGCGGCGAGACCATAGTAAATGTGTTTTTTGTTCTATGTATTGTGCTACTTATCGGTTTGTTATGATGTGTGTAATGGAGACCTGCATGAATTCATTCATACGGGTATCTATACATATGTATGTATGTTGGGAAGAATATTGAATGTGAAGAAATAATACATCTGAAATTATTGTTTGCTACTGCTTACGCAGAAGAAGTTGTAAGCATTTCTGTATCTCATCACACTGTGTTACACACAGAAAAGAACAGTAGTACCATTTGTCGGAGAGGAGGACACGATCATGTAACGACCCGTCTGTGTGTTCAGTTCAGTTTCAATGCACTCAAATTTGTACTCACGTCTGCAAACAAATATTTAATGTCATCTAGTTAGTTTTTATATGAGTTGTGTGATGTAACAGATTTATAGAATAGAATGGAATCGGATTGAATGCTTTAATGCACCAAAACTAATGGACATAAAGCAGTTTAAAAATTAAATTAGATCTAGTGTGCAAAGCAATTTCAATTGGTTTCAATCCATAAATAAGATATCGACTGTAGTTATGTAGGGTAAAATGTTAAGGATACTAATATTTATTAATAATAAACTAATAAATATGTACATTTGTATGTATATTGTATGAGCCCCCTATCCTAGACAAATCAGGAGGTGGAGGGTACATACCATCAATACCAGCACGCACCACCCCATTCAAACTTAAATTTTTTCGACTCCTTTTGGCAAACATGTGACATTTAAATTTGAGCGGCATGCCTTTTATTAATTTAATGTACATATCTATAAATCTAGAAAAAAAAAACAAACATAAACTCCTTTTCAGGTCAATTCCCATTTACACTTCTTCAGTCCGGCAAAACCAACAAGTATAACTCGAAAACACACTACTGCAAATCACATGCAATGTTGTCATCTAATTTGGACAGTTCCTTCAACCAACCAAACCAGGACTGCACAATGTTCGCACCAGAAGCCATTCATTAATGGAAAAATAAACAGTGTGCTGGGGTTTCCGACACATGTAATAATATCTATAATCATCTCATCCGCTCCAAATGTTTAATATTTGAATTTGTTTAAAAAAAAAAAATAAAAAAAAAAATACAATACAAAAATACATCCCGAAGCGAAGGTCGGTCGGGTCTAAATACTTATAGGGCGGCATATTTATGTACATATATCTACACATTTATGTTCTTAATAGTGCAAAGGTAAGACAAAGCTGGGTTGAATACTCCAAACAAGCTCTGTAACATTAAATTTGTGTTATACCTAATTTTTAATAATGATTTTCTTGTAAATAAACTATAAACATCATCAACCTATAAATACGAGACATTTCAATTAATCAATCGGCGGTCGATACAATATGTATGTAATAATATTTAGAAGATTCCAATCTATAGAGTCTTTGAAACATTCGAAAATCAATTGGGTCAGTTCCAAGTTCAAGCTATCCCCCCAAACTTACATCATACTGACATCAACAGCGAGGAACCCATAATCTCTTTGTCAAAGGAAAGAAAAAATTCTTTCAGATAAATTGAGAAACATTGCCATTTTTTATACACATAGATAGATGACAGAATCAAGACCAAAATTACAATTGTTGTTTGGTAGTTTTACATTTCGCCACCCATGTGTCTATGTCGCTCTCTGATAGAATGATCTGAATGCACGATTTCGTATAAGCAATTTTGGTTTCAAGCAAAATTTTAAATGCTAATAAAGGCTCGGGATTCTTGGTCTAGCTTCGTGTAAGGGGATTGGGGCTTGAGGTTACCAGCTATTGTAGTTGTGTTTCACCCTCAAATATGCTAGTTCATAAATTTATCAGTAGACCATCGGGGGCTTCATTTAGATTTACTAGCCACCTCGAGACGGGACTTTATGAATTTAGTCTGGCATGAAAATTATTTTGTTGGTAATTATCCGAAGTTTTTTCTACTTAGTCCAAGGCTCGCGCTAGTCAAATTTCTTCTTTCTACTCCACTCTCAGATAAGTCTACATGTCTACGCTTTGTCTTTAAAGTAATGTCAAACAAATAGACAGACAAATAGAATAGAATAATAACAATTGATATAAAATTAGATATAAATTCACTACCTATTATTCTTTTTTGGCTGCCCATCTTTTGTTCGTTGCTCGCTCGTTCATTTTGTATGTGTAGCTGTTGCTACTGCCGTTGTTCGTCACTGCTGTGTGAATTTTCCTTGTTCAGTGTCATCGCACTTGTCGATTACATTTGTTGCTTTGTCGCTCGATAAACTGTCTTTGTGTTTGTATGGGTGCATAAGAAAAATTGGTGGTGTGCGTCATATAACTGACGAATACGAGAATAATTTACAGAGAGTGACAACTGTTAAGAAAACAAAGTGTACTCTTACTTATATTCAATACATGCGCACATACACATTTACACAAACTCTCACTCGCTCTCTCCTTAATTTGTGTGTACGTCCTTCTGAGTATCTGAGTCTGATATCTACAATATATTTTGTATACCATTCCACCATCGACAAATTCTCTCTCTCTCTCTATCTCTCTGTCAATCTGCTGCTGGTGCAAAAAGATAAAAATTTTCATCATCCCCAATAGCTAAAAAATAAAAAATGCTGAAAGTTTGCATATGCGCAGATTAAAAAACGATCATGGCCAAATTGATTCGTCGTCGTTCTTCTCGAATTCTCGTTTCCTCACCAACCATCGCGTTATGAAATTTTGGACAAACTATGAGATGAGCATATATGATGATTATACGTATGTATGTAAACAATGATGAACAATAGTTCATCAATGTCCTAAAAAGGAGGTCTAAATTTCTTAAATGAAGATTTCTTTATATCCCTAGAGGATATGAAAAATAAAATATACTTACACATTAATGATAAGGAGATTTACTCTCTTTCTTTCTCTCACTAGACTTGAAAAAAGAATATTCATTGTTGAAATTAATGTATAAGGGAAAATATTATGTACATAGTCAGTAGGTCGCTTATCTATCGCTTTGTTGTTGATTCTACGAACGAATTATTCGAGCTGAAAAATTAATTTCGATTATATTGTTTTCTGTTTTTGTTTTTGGGTCTTGTTTGTTGTTCTATTTATAACGACGACCAATGACTACCACAACAAGACCAAGAAGCGTCCAGCAAGAAGTACTACAATAGATGATACCAATAATACAGAAAATTTTTGTTTTTGTTGGTTGCCAAAGAAAATGATATTAAGTCGAAATGTGTGCGAATGTCGACAGATGAAGGAGGTCGGGCGAGTAGATTAATCTTCTATCTGATCATCGTGGCGCAAGAGATTATACTATATAGTACAATAAGATCACATGTAAATAAAAACAACGAAATAAAATATTTCTGCTGTGCAGCAAACAAGCAAAATTTTGGGCAAGGGAAAAAATGAGTCAACAAAAAGTAACGACGACGTTTTTCAGTTGGACTTGAGTGCATGATGAGAAGAGTACGAACAATGATGGCGATGAGTACATGCATGTACATAAAATATTTTTAAATACTCTCCGTAAAATAAGTAGAATAATGGAATGATGTGTTATTGAAATGACTGATTTTTTCATTTTATATGGAGCATGATGATGATGAAAAGTCACTGATTGATACTAATTGCAGGAGATTAGTGAAAAGAATACAAGTTTTCATCTGATGTAAACCTACTTTACTAAATGATGATAGAGATTCTCCTATAGCAAGTGGATGATTTTTTACATAAAAATTGTAAAAATTTGTATCGTAGATAAAATCACGTTCTTGTACGTTTGCGAGACGAGACGATTGACTATAACGACGACAACAAAGCAACAATATCAATAAACCACTAACAATAACAAACAATGACACGCCATAATTGATTAAACCAGCCTAGCCCGGCCTCGCCTCACTTCGTTTGTTTCCGCATCTCCCACAGACCCCATTCATTCCTTCTATTTGTTTCGTTCGTTCATTTATTATTCGTTCTCTAGGCACGGCCACTGACACCAATGCGTTGCTGCTGCCTTCTGTCGCTACTGCTGCCTCTGGCTGGCACTGCTTTTTGTTTGTAGTGTCAATTCAATTTCAAGCTTTTCGTTTCATTTCGTTGAAATAACATCGTCGTCGTTCATTGTTCGTCACTTGTCGGTCGCTTCGTTTCGTTTTGTTTTGAGCTTAGCTCCTCCAAATTCAGACTAAACGTGCCGCCTGCCTCGTCATATATTTGATTTGATTCGACGTACCCAATCCAATAATAAACTATTAGAGAGAGAGAGAGAGTATGAAATGAAATGAAAACGAAACAATTGAAAGGAACGAGAGCTTTAGCAAACACACTTCGGTTCTCTCAGAATTTCGCCGCAATTGCAAACCACGGACAGAGAGAGATGAGACTTAATAATACAATATAGAGCGGAGAGAGAGAGAGAGTGAGAGCAGAGAATGCAAGCAGGCAGGCAATTGTCACCTACTACCTACCAATGACCACTGACTGTGCTGCCTTGCTATGATAATGACGTAAGCGACGAATAGCGACTTGCTGCTCCAATACGATAGAGAAGTAAAAGCAAGTAATGCAAAGAGGGGAGTGGATCGGAGTATACAAAATATGGAGAGAATGGAGGGAAAAATTAAGGAGCGAATTTATAGTGTTATACACATAATTTTTTTTTTTTTTTCAAGACCCGCTGATTTGGTCTGTTGGTTGGTTACTGTTGCTTCTTCATTTAATGCGCAAACTCGCGCGCTTAGATATATATACCGTTTTTTTTTTGTTCAAGTTTGCTTTGCCTTGACACATACATACGTACTTATATACTTACATAAATATGCATTATGCTGTCTCCTCGTATGTAAGTGTGTCAATCTGCTTATAGAAAGAAAGAAGGCGGCGGAGACAGCAGCAGCAAGATGACATGACAGTATGATGATTTTAAAAAGAATTGGAAAATTTGTATTCGACAAAAAAATTTGTTTCAAAAATCTTCTTTCTATTCATCATCATTGATGAATTAAATGAAATGATGAAATTCATTACACTTCTTTTTGTAGTTCTTTCTTAGCTGTATTTTTACTCATACTATACACTCGTGTATATGTGTGTGTGTTTGTATGGGTGATTCACTTGAATGAAATGAATGAACTAAACGAACGAAAACACCAACGCTTTTATTTTTCTTTCAGGTCTCTTAACTAACTTTAAAACTCTTAACCGTTTTTGCACAGATTTTAAGATTTTAAACTTTCACATGGCACATGATATTTGTTCAAAAGATTTTTATGTTTTTCTTTTCTTTTGTTTTTTGCTTTTTCCATTTTCCCCAACCTATGTTCATAATCATTCGCTTGTTGTTGTTCTCTTTCTACGTTCCTTAACTTGCAGTCGTCCTTGTGCTTGTGTAAGTAATCGTTTTCATCGGCTAAGATTCATTGCTCCTATGACTTTGATTTGAAATTTACGGCAGATTCAATTTTGCTTTGAGGGCGTTTTGCTCACTGTTAGTTGAAATGAATGTAACATCCCCATTAACATAGTTAATATAAAATACATAAATTAATACATGAAGACTTAAATGTTAAATGTTCGTCTTGATCAACTAGACCGTTATACATACATATGAACGCATCAAACCCTTCTTGCTACAGTATGTGGCAGTCAGTAACTGTCGTCTCTGTTTCTGCTACTGTGGAATGGAGTGTAAGTGGTATCGTTCAAAAAGGAAATTATGTTAATATATATATGTGTGTAGTTGATTATCATATCACGGTTTTCCTACTTATGTAGTATAATCTAATGATTCCAAACATTAGCAAAAACATGAATTAAGTTAAAATGAAGAAGAGTGTGAGTTGAGCATGTGCCTACATTAATTTTGATCTTTAAATTCTTTTTTTTTTTTTTTGTTTCATATATTTATGCATGTATGTATGTATGTACGGACAGACGGTCAACTTGACTATGTTATATACTCGTCGGTCCTACATATGTACACACAACATACCATATATAATCTGCTTATCATGTGTTCTGCTGTGGTGCGCTATTAGTTGAAAACATGCTAATTAACTTTATATTTATGGAGATGTACATATGTGTGTAAGTGATTCAGTCTTCTGTGTGTTGTGTGAGTGTGTGTGTGTGTGTGTATTTATTTCATTGCCAATACAAACAATTAACCTCTAGTATGTATGCATCATCTCTTCTATTTGTAAACTTCATTACTCACTTTTACAACTTACTCTCACTCTTCTCTCATACTCACTCTCTTATTTACATCATTTCAAAATCAAATTAAATAAATAGTGCTCTCTTGCCTTGCTCACTGCATTTTGCCCACTGTCTCCTATTCTTGTTTTGTTTTGTACTGCATCTGCTGCTTCTTCATTTCTCCGACCCGAGCGACCGATTGACATGGATCTCACTACGGTACGCTCCGCTCTAACTGCATACTACATTCATACAAAACACATGCATACTGTAATCTCTCGTACACAAAGTTTCCATGTTGTTGTTGGTATTGCTTTTGATAACAACTAACGATAATGATGGCAGCTTTGGCATCGCCATTGTTGTTGTGTTGCCGTTATTGTTGCTGAACTCACTCGCTCGTATTATTTTATTCGTTCTTTTGATCGTCGGCTGTTCGAATTTCTTGCTTACTTTGGCAAAATCTGAGTAAATGTCTTTACACTACTCTCCACTACACTCTTTATTTTCTATTATTAATTATTTAAGTCAGCAGTTCTTAAATTGTGGTCTGCGGATTCCTGGGAAGGGAGTACCGGTGGTACGCAAAATAATTTTCACATGAATATTTTTGTACAGCGAAGATAGAGATCTCCCTATTACGAATTGATTTCAAAGATGATAGAGTGACTTCAAAATCATAAATTCAATTAAACAAAGTTTTAAATCTTTTCAACTGTATAATTAATACATGTACACTGTACTGCACATGAGACACTCAATAATCATAGATCAATAATGGTTCGGCATTCCTTCCTGGCTTATGAAATAGTTTATTTAGATGACAACATAAGCTTAAGAAACTCTGATTTAAGTGCATATATCTTATTTCTCTTGTACTCTCTTGATCTTGACTATGTACATATATACATACATACATATATATGTAAATACACAAACAGTTACTATATGTACGATACAATTGACCGAAAAAGTATTTAACACTCATTCATATATGCATATGTATATATGTACCTATGTATGTGTGCATATGTATATTTATATATGTAAATGAACTTGGTAACTATTTTACTATATAAATATTAAATAATGAGTATGTATGTACATAAATATGTATTTCCTTTTCTACTTCCATATGCATCTGCACATATATGCATATAAATTATGAGTATACATAAGTCTTCTAAAAGTTTATGTTAAAAACTGATAAATGTATAATTAACTACCGTAATAGAATTAATTGCCAATTGGGTCTTATTAGTTCTTATCCAAGCATTTCATTTGAGATCCAACTTTGTGTCAGTTTGGGATTTCACAATTACTCAAACTTTTTTACTTTTCTTTAAAAACTTAATTATTTTCCGTACAGAAGGTTGAACAAAAATACATATTTTTTACTTTCCCTTACTGGGTTATAGAAAATTTGCTTTCTTTTAATGGATGGCGCCATTTTACTACTTTAGAATTCGATTGATGTTGAAGCGAAGATAGAAATATCTGTAAAAAAATATACTATGACAATATTGTACTATATATAATACTAGCTGTCCCAGCATTACGGTGCTACGCCTTCGTAACAAAAAAAAAAACCCTAAATATTTGCAACTGCGAAATTGAAATGTATTTTTCCCTCTCTGAAAATTTCATTAAAATCGGTCCAGCGGTTTCGTAGTCTATAGGGAATCTCCTACATACATTGAGCCACTTTTATATATGCAGATTAGTTTAATATTGACATGTTGTACTAGATGTTTGACATAAACATATTGATTGATTTTGAAATATCTACAATATATATCTCTAAGCTTTAAGTATATGCAAAATTTGATCCACCAATTTTGACTTTTCCGGTGGTTTTTCCAAAAATTTTATTTCACAAGAACAGTCTCCCTAAAAATTTCATTAAAATCGGTTCAGCGTGTTCAGAGTCGATACATGGTTCCACTTTTGTATATACAGATTATATGTTATAAAGTAGTTAGTAATACATATACCTAATGAGGCAGACTTATATCTCCTAAGAAGTTTTCATAGATTCATACATACATATAAGCCTATATATAAAGTGCTCAATTAAAAATCGTAATGGACCAAAACAAAATTGATTCGTGTTTGATGTTCCATTAATTTTCACCAGTTTTTGTAATGTGTTTTAAGTGATGCCTAGTTTCGACTGCTCTTAGCATCTTCAATGTTAGTCTTTGAACTTACCAGCATGGAACATCATACTGATAGCCAAGGCTTGCACCGGCATCGTTCTCAGGGTCCTCCTTACTCTTACTACTGAGCCCTCTTACTACGGAAACAAGTGGATCTAGAAGTCGAATAGATGTGATTAAAAGAAATTATTTTCTGGTATGATATGATTTGATTTGTTATATATACTACATAGTTAGATCGATTCCCCTTACAATGCTGCTGATCATGCTAAAATATGTATACATACTTTCGAACTTTATGGGGTCTCAGAACTAAATTGATAAAACACACTCACACACTCAGTCGGTGTAAATTGTGTATTATTTCTCTATGTATACAAACAAACCGAATATATTAATATGTATATTTTAATAACAGCTTACAATATTCTTATGAAGAATAGTATTAGTGTAGTTCTGTGAGACCAAAGTTATTATAATATTGTGCATTTTTCTATATCTTGTGCATAGACATGTATATAGAGTTCTACAATATTTTTGTAGTCTTTGTAGTGCTTTGATAAATATGAATTGCTTCTCTGATCGCCGCTCGTATGCTCAATTTTTTCGTTTGACCTAAATTCTTTTTAAGTCCGCCTATTTGTTGATTTACATTTATTGTTTGATTGTCTGATTTATTTGTGACCAACGATGTGTACTTACAGCTACAATTTACAGTAATAAATGAAATGCAAAATGCACTCACTCATTGTACAATTGAACGATCCAATCCGATCATATACAATATAGTTGTTTAAACAAATGCGCCGTCCTTGCGTTTAATAAATAAATGCATAAATATTTTAAAAGATACTTTGTTTATTATACATATGTACCCGATATTATCACGCCACGTATGATAGTAAATTGCATTTTGTAAAATGTTGCTAAAAATTCGGACTAGAGTGCAACAGAATTCATAAACAACTTACGTTATATTCGCGGTTAGGGCTTGATATGATTATATATTTACTCACACCGTAACGCACCCTAGAAAATCTATTAAAAAATTTCAATTTCCTTAAAACAAGCATTGATCTCGATTAGATTTAAGGAAGGACGGTAGCTAGTCATTCCCGTCACCAATGCGGCCTCGATTGAGCCTGTTGTAACAAACCCCCCATAATGACAGCTCGTGCTTTAGATCTACAGAGAGTCTGATATTCATTAGGAATTCCTCGATTATCTTAAGGCTTAAGTCTGTTTACAATTTCTCTTCGATTCAGTTCTATGTAATGTAATGTCAATATAAATGAAATTAAATTCTGCTTAATTTTTTTATTTCAGACTGCAAACGGGACAACACACGACAACTAAATTCAATTTACCAGGAGAAGGAACGGAAGACTTAAAAAAAATATATAATATAATTAAAAAAAGAAAAAAAAAATAAATTATTAAGAAAATTATTAATTAATGTAAAAGGAGAAGAAGGTATTTTGAAAGGAAACAATTAACTATTTAGCCTTATAAAAATATTGCGTAGAATATTTTATGACAAACAAGAAGAAATTTAAACGTAACGAATAAAACTTACACCAAGCCAATTACATACAGATTCCAAAGCGCGTGCCTAAAAGAAAGGATAGAAAATTCTCGACCAGAATCAGAACAGCAGAGAAAGAAACTAAAAGGAAAGTTATTGAGGAGCTGATCTGATCCAG
>JBANCV010000371.1:0-42418 GCA_037040105.1 Amiota albilabris
TATCGATTAAGCGATTAATGGAAATAATCGATGTATTGTTCACATAATCTACAGGTTTTTAATCGATATCACCTTGGCTTGATTAATCGGATATTAAACTTTTTTCTGCCTTGAGAAAATAAAAAAAATGATAAATGTGCATAAGCCGCCCCTCGGTGTTATCACTTTTAAGTATTGAACAACTAACTTTCTACTTTTTACTACTTATCGCTTTTATCAATTGGCGAGTCTAGCATCACTGCTTGATATTCAAATTTACAATTTCATTGACAATGAACACCAAGTATGCGAAATAAAAGTCAGCAATAAATTCTGCTAAATGCGCATATTATCATCATCATCATATTTTTTTTTTTGATACAGTAGAAAATAACAATGCTAAGTGACCGACTTAAGAAAGCATGCTGAGCACATGCGTCCCAAAATTGTTGCTGAAAGAAAAGTATCTTCGACAATTGCAGTGAGAGTGAGTTAACACGGCTTTGGACACTGGTTTATCACAAAGCGGGAGGGCCTTTGGAACACAAGATAATTGAAAGTATTGTTTACATGATTTGTAAAGATACTCAACTTTCGTTTGTAGTTAAGCATGCAGGATTATGGATTTCACATGACAGCTCCACAGTTCATAATGCTTATTGATAATAAGATGTTGTATGCTGATCGTTCATATCTGAATTCAAATCTGTTGAGAACTATTCTTTCATCTCTGATATCTGCACCGAATCGCAAAATCCGAACCGAACACCACATTTCTGATTACATTGTGCAAGAATTGAAAACAATTTTTGAAGAATGGGACTTAAAACTGAAAAAACTCTTGCTGTCAGCTCTAACAATGCAGAAAACATTACAAAAGCAATAAGCAATGTTTAGTTAAGGTAAACACATCCCTTGTTTTGCCCATAACCTTAATCTTCTCGCTACAGGCGCCATCGTTGACGTGACAGTCAAAGTTTCCATTACGCGACTCTACATTTGAATTCAAAACACCAATTTGAGAAGGCATTGCGATCCTCAGTGTTGGCTCAATACAAAAAACGATTTGGCTTGATAGAACAGTTTTCACTTCCACGAGAGAGGGGGTCAATGAAATGAAGCCACCTGGGACAAGGAAGAGTGGGAGGAAAACTTTAAAATAAAATTAATAAATAAAGTAGCAAAAATCATACGAGTGCAACTACACCATTGAGCGGGCCCAACGCTCCTCGGCCAGAGCGTAGGTTATCCAACTGCGGGTACTTTACAATCCGCTCACAGGCAGAACAAAAACCATGCTCATGCCATCCAGCCCTCTGCAAAAAAACCTATTTACACTTCCACCCACGACAAAATCAACAACCGAATCAACAACAACAACAACTACGCCTTCAATTTCATCATTGGTCACCAAAACGACTTTGTCCACCATACCTCATACAGAGAAAAGAAGTAGCACACATACCCACCAGAAACAGTAATTCTAACACTGAATCTATTACAGCAACACCAAAAGCAACTCCAGGTAATAACTTCAACGCATTAAGAAGTAAAACAACTGCAGTAACTGTCCCGCACAAAGAGGAAATCGCGGAATCAAAAAGATCGGTAGTGCAGACTGGAATTGATCGCCGCTATGTGCAAGTTAATAGGAAACTCAGTCCACAAAAACCAAACTCTGGTAACAAATCCAAAAAAATAAATAGCTTTTCTGCCCCAACGCATGGTAACGACTCGAAAGGAAATAGATATGCATTTCGAGGACAATGACCATACAGATGAAGTAGCGGCCCCAACTGTTAAGCAAACCAAACCTACCCCAATTTACCTTCAGGAGTGTAGCTCAAACAATCTAGTCTATCTCAAGTAGCGCAAGTCATCGGCAACAGCATTTTTCATATTGTCCCGGTAACGAAAGGCAATGTGCATGAAACTTAACACACTAAGAATAATTATAGGATAGTTTCGAAGTTCCTGAACAATGCCAGCAAAAATTTTTACACGTACCAATTTAAGAGCAGAAAAGGGCTGATAATTGTTATTAAAGGAATAGAAGCTGCAGTTGACCCCAACGAAGTTAAGAGTGCGCTTGAGAAAAGAAAAGGTTCCCAACGAAGGTCGTGATCAACATTTTAAGCGGAAGCAAAATTCAGCAGCCCATATTCAAGGTTGAGTTTTCTCCTGAAAAGAAACTATATTGACCCAATATACAAACTAAAATACGTACTTTACCGCAGAATCACCGTCGAGGAACCTCTTAATGCAATAGACCCTGTGCTGTACACAAAATGTCAAGAATTCGACCACATCGATTCGTACTGTACATGACCTCCTATCTGTGTATAATGTGATGACTTCCACAAGTCATCAAACCTCCCTGCAAACAAAACAGATATAACCTCAAAAAAATGAGGTAACTGCGGTAGTAATAACACTGCAAACTATAGAGTCTGCCCAGTTTTGAAAGAACTGAAAATCCGGATAAACCAATGCAAAACAACAACCCGTAGCTGGCCCGAAGCTACCATACAAGCCACGTCGGAAGGACCATACATATTCCAAGCTACTACTCCCATTGTGTTGCGGCCCAAGACCTGCTTTCTCAGTCGATTCGTGTGCAAGAGGTTGACGTGACTACCTTGAGTGAGCCATACAGGTGTGGCAACGACGATTTTTGGAGCTGTGACGTAGACCGAAAGGCAGCCGTATGCATTTGCACTGCATTACGGAGGACCGTTTTCTCAAGCAGATCATTCAAATGCTACGGGAGTGTAAAGGTAAGTGGCCTTTGGATACACAGCTGCTACCTTCCTCCCAGCTTTAGTGTGAGCGGATTTGGGGAGATGCTGGACGAGCTTGTCACCGATGCAAGAGGCCTGTCATCATCGCCGGTGATTTCAATACTTGGGCTACGGACTGGGGCTCTACGCTCACCAACTGTAAGGGACGCTCTCTGCAGGAGGCATTCGCAACAATGGACGTGGGCCTGTTGAATTCATGCTCTGAGCACATCTTCACGAGAGATGGTGTTGGGTCAGTAGTATATCTGACGTTCATAAGTCCCTCTCTCTTCAACTCATCCAAGTGGACTCTGAGCGACTTATACACTGCGAGTGATCACCAAACCAAACTCTGTGAAGTTACTGCGGATAAAAATATCCTCAGAACACAGCAATATCCGGTTAGGTGAGGCCACAGAGAGTCTACGCTCAGCCCTCAGACTTTCTGTACCGCCCTACAGGCACCAGCTTTGTGGACCTGCTGAAGATATGGCCATCAGCAAATCTCATACCGCCACCAGGTGGCAGTATGCTTGGGGAATGATGATATTGTGTTAGCGAAACGTTACTGTATCCTCGCATGATATCAGCGGGCCAGTCGCTCAAGTCATTATCTCGAATTGCGGGAAAGTTACAACTTGTGTAGAAGATATGTAAAGCGAGCAGTCAGAGACTGCAGAAAGCGTTGTTTGGTCAAGATGTGCACCCACGCGGAGAAATTTCGTGGGGTAAGGCTTACCAGGTGATTTCCAAAAACACAAAATCACACAAATCGGTCCCGGTCTATTCAACCTCTGCCTATCTGAAGAGGTCTTTCCATCGTGCAGGCAAATCCAGAGACTGGTGTTCATCACCAAAACAAGGAAACCTCCAGACGAACCATTTTCGTACAGGCTAATATACCTATTGGACACGGCGGGCGAGGCACTAGAAAATATCATAGCTAGCTGACTCGAGGAAGAAATCAAGCTAGGAGACTCCTCATTCCAGCATGGCATGGAAAGATCGTTTAACCATCGACGCGGTGTTGGAAGTGACCAGGATTGCACAGAAAGCGATCCGTGGTAGACGTTGGGCAGGTGGCGCCGAAGAACACTGCCTATTGGTCACGCTCTACTTAAAGAACGCCTTTAACTCAGCAAATTGGGATAGAATAATGGAGGCGCTTACTTACTACGGAGTTGTGAGGTACCTGCTGGGAATACTTCGAAGCTATTTCAGTCAATTGATCCTTCTCTACGATACCTCAGAGGGAGAAGCAGCACACCACATAGCCGGAGCGGTTCCACAGGGCTCTGTCCTTGGGCCGCTCCTCTGGAATGTAACGTACGATGGCATCCTTAGACTCTGTTTCTCAGCTGGAATAAGCATTGTGGGCTTCACGGATGACATTGCACTAGTCGTGGTCAGGGAACATATCAACAAGACGGTGGAGCGATGTAATTCAGCTATCGCAACTATCTCAGCATGGCTGGACAGTGTTGGTCTCTCATCAGCAGTTGCAAAATTGAGATGTCACAAAAAGTTCGTTGGTATATCAAGGGGTTACCTTAGATCATTGGCTCAGCTTCAAAGAGCACTTGACATACGCCGGTGACAGGGCGGCAAGGTCATATATGGCCTTATCGCAGATACTGTTAAACATTTGTCGACCTAAGAGCATTGCGGTCGCAAATAAGATGTTTTTCCATCAGGACGGGACAGAGCCGCTGGGCTAGCTCAACGAAGGGTAGCTGGACGAACTGCCTAATCCCCAGGTTAGCCGAATGGGTTGGAAGGAAGCTTGGCGGGGTAGGAGCGAGCGAGCTAAGTGACGCTCTAGGTGATCAGCCATCGGTTGAGAACTTAGTAAGTTACATGCAGGAAAACCAAACCAAGTAAGATGCTTTTTCAAAGTTTGTGGGCGATGTCATGAAGAAGCTTTGCAGCCTGGAGAGATACCGCCGAAGTCAAGTTGGCAGCTAAAGATTGCAATACCAGCCTTATGAAGCTTTGCTTAATCGGACGTCTCGTAAGGCCCTGGTACTGAATATCATCATCTTCTTCCATTTCGCCTTCTTTTTGTTTATTCTTTCTTTTCTTTTCCCCCTTTATACTCTGTTTTTTTGTATATGTTGTAGTAAGGGTAGCTTCACGCTACCCGCCCGTCGTCACGGTTTCCTCTTCATCACTTTAGCGCAGCGTGTCGTAATGTGCGTCCGTTGTTCTTTGCAATGACTCTCACTCATGCACAAGCGTCAGCATTCTACCTTGCATTATTTTTTGCTTGTCATTCTATTCATTAGAAGTTCTCGTAACAACCACATTCCGTCACACTCGGCCAAGGCAAAACTCTCGCCCTCGGGCCTCGCTCTTACAATCTACTCATCATATTCCAACGGTAATCTTCTTGTCTGTTTTACTTAATTATTTTTAATATAAAAGGCTGAGCTCAACTTAGTCTAAAATTTAATCACCTACAATTCTCCGACACGGCCTTCCTGACAATCACACGTCCTCGTGTGCAAAGTCTAACATTAGATTAGTACCATATCCTGTCTTACTTAATACATCATTTCCCAATACACATCGATTAACTAATCATATAACCACACAATTTAGTCTCGAGTTTTCAGCACACACGACCACAGTTGTTCGCGTCTTCAAATGCGGTTTTGCAGGCTAACACATTTATTTTTTTTTTTTAGTAGCTCTTCTAATCTTATGCACAAACCCGCCCATTTGGCTACCACTTTTATCATACCACAGTTACAACAGGCTCTTGTCGCTTCTCTGCGGCGCTATGCACATTTTGTGCTACGATCTCTCTTTAAACCAATCGATCACCACATACAACGTCATCCATAGTAACAATGACCGTTTGATATTTCTTTTAGTTGTCACATTTAGAGTCACTTTCTTCACTTAATTCCGCTGAAACTCACACATCTGGCAATGGTCGCAAATCCTCATGCGCATACTTGTATGATCTTCTGCTTGTCAATGAATTCAAGAAATAACAGTCACCAACTAACAAATCAATGACCACAAATGGTCCTTTAAATTTAGGATCCAATTTGGTTTGATGCCGTTCTTCACTTCTCAGCAGGACATGATCACCAATCTGATGTTTTACAATCATGGCCTTGTTTTTATCAACTCTTACTTTATCATATTTAGCATTCCTACCAATATTCTGTGTGGCTATTGTCGTGACTTCTTTATAGTCAACTTTTCCTCCTCAATCTGAATGGTAGAATGCCCAATGGACTTCCCTCTTTACCAATCAACAGTTCTAAAGAATTAAATTTTGTCACCCTAGTCGTTGTGCTATTCATGGCTAACTGCACTTAACTCAACGTATCTTGCCAGGCTGTCAACATACTTTTCATCGTGCTCATAACACGCTCTACTTGCCCATTGGCACGACTTACACCTGTTGCTAGTAAATGCAAATCAGTTTTATATGATGAACAAAATTTTCGAAAACTACCACTAGAAAAACTTCTGCCTTGATCTGCTATATCGCGATTGGGTAAAAAAAAAAGCGATATGGCAGATTTCACTGCCTTGATACAATTTACTGTATTTAAACTTAGGACATGATTCAGGTACATAAATTTAGAGAATGCATCTATCTGCACTTTAACATGCTCCTTCTAATCATTCTTGCCACTTAATTTGCCACTAATGTCAATATATACTGTATGCCATGGAATGTCAATCTTGGGAATGGGATGCAATTCCATTTGTATCCTGCCTGACGGAGGTTTGGACAATTTGCATATTAGACAATTATCTACAAACATTCGCACGTACATTGACATATTTTCCTGCATTTCAGCATTACTCCGTTGGGATGTACTATTTAGAAATATGGGTCACGCTGCTGGTCTGCTGTCGATTACTTTACTTATGGACTCCGACTTTTATGGTATCGGATTACGAGAAAAGAAATGTACATGTGCCATAAGATTTCCTTTTCGGTATTCTATATAAAAATCAAAGGTTTTCAGTTATGCCCACCAACGGTGCACTCTTGGAGTTAAATCTGCTTTGGTGCGACTCGCTTTCAATGAATTGGAATCTGTATATTCAACAAATTCTCAACCATGTAGGTAATGCCTGAAGTGCTTTAAAAAGTTGAACACAGCTAACGTCTCTAATTCATATGAATGATATTTTGATTCAGAAGTTGACGTACACTTGCTATAATATTCAACCACCCGAGATTTGTTATTTATTTTATGCATCAGCATAGCACCATAGCCATCTGCACTTGCATCAGTGTGCAGTACGATAGGATACTGTGGATCAAAGATAATCAACACTGGGTCATTAATTAGTACATTGATAATCTTTTGACGTGTTTTTTCATGCTCCACTTTCCAAACGAAACCATTACTTTTTGAGGGCAAGTGATATTTCATTTCATTTGCTTAGAAATCTGCGGCACAAATTGTCGAAAGTATGATGCTAATCTTATAAACTGTCTCCATTGAGTTACAGATTGTGGTTGAGATAGACCAGTAAGTGACAGCACTTTGCGTGGATTTGGTTTGACTTTTCTATCCCCAATCAGAAAACCAAGATACTCTAAACTAGTCTTGAGAAACACACACTTTTCCACATTAAATGAAAATCCTGCTTTCGATAAACTTCCAGTACAGGTGACAATCTTACAAAGGCTCCTTTGACTTAGCAACAATTAGCACGTCATTAATGTAAACAATAGCATAAGAGTATGCCAAATCAGCCAAGGAACGAGTAATCACACGTTGAAAAATTGAAGACGCGTTTTTCAGCCCGAATGGCATAGATAAAAAATCGTACTGACCCTCAGGTGTAACAAAAGCAGTTCGTTCTATCGAATCGGAATGAATTTGATAAAATCCACTGGCCATGTCTAGACTGGAGAAATATTTTCCACCACGCAGTCTGTCAATCAATGGTCTGATATTTGTATCTGTATTTCCATTCAGTTGACGATAGTCTACACACAAGCGATCACTGCCATCTTCCTTTTTTACTAACAGAATCGGACTGGCAAAAGGTGAATGACTCGGACGGATAACACATGCTTTTAACATTTCCTGTATCTTACTTCTAACTAGCTCCTTCTCATCTGCACCAAGCCGATATGGCCGCCTTTGAACAGTTTTATTGAGATCTAATAAACGATTTTCTAATTCACCTGTTATTACACAACTATTGGGAATCCCAATTATAAATCTTTCTGAATATTGATTAAATATTCCTTTAAGCCTACGCTTATCATTTTCACTCTGGTTATCGCTAACAGTATTTGCTTACGGTAGCTTTATTAGATATAACATTCACTACATCAATTATATAGACTTCAAATCTATCTGCATCTATAGTGACACCGAAGCCAAGGTTAAAAATCTCACAACCTCTCATTACATCATATTTTTAATGCTCATTCAATACCACATGGAATAGAATTTCTAAATTAAAATGAGAAATTTGTACAGTAGCAAGAATTTGTAAATTACATTTAACTACACTTTCACCTACTCCTTTCAAAATAATTAAATTGTTGCACCTTTTACCAGCTGACTTATCTGATAGCTTTTCTTCTATTAAAGAGCACTAGGCACCTGTATCAAAGTAAAATGGGCAGAGCTCACCGAATTGATGCATCACTCCTTTTGGTTGTAAAACTGCACACACGTCCACTCGCTTCTCTGTTACACTGCTGTTTGATGCCATTGATCCCTTTGTACATGCTGAAGCTGGGTGCCCAATTTTTCCACACTTGAAGCATGTAAAACCGGTTCTCGCTCGTCCTGCCACAGGTTTTCCATATGATTGTTTTTCTTTCATTAAGTTCGTCACTTTTTCTCTTACGGCATTCGCTCATTTTATGTCCCATATTGCCGCAGTTATGGCACTTATTATGTGGTTGTTTCTTGATCTTTTCTTATCCGGACCCAACGAGAAGTCTGCATCTTCCCTTCGCTTACTGAACGCATATGCCTGCAACTGCAGCTGTAGCTCATTTCGATTCTTTATATTAGTTGTGTATAGCAAACGCTGCAATCTGCTGTCGATTTGCGATGTATGTGCTAGTACGAAAGAGACAGCTATCACTTCAAAATTCATTGTTTCCCATTTTGTCAACAATGACGTCACTAATCGGCTTGCGTATACCGACAAACTTTCGTTTCCGTTCGGCCGTCCGTTCAGCATATCTAATAAAATACAAGATGGCGTCTCTGCACCTTCATATCTCTCAACAAACAATTCCTTGAACTGTGGCCACGTCATTCCAGCATAGGTTATTTGAGATAGCCACTGTGATGCACTTCTAATCAAGCATTTGCTAAGTGCCATCACCAATGCACCGCACTCCAGAGGATGATCCATCAATATTATATTTACCGTTCTGCACCATGCAGCGGCATCAGCTCCAGCGGTGTCTAGATCAAATGTTGGCAACGATATAAATCTGCCACCTGATGTTGACGAAAGAATGCTCTATTTTGTGTTTTGCCGATCCCACTTCTGATGTTGTAGTAAGGGTACCTTTACGCTCTCCACCCGTCATCACGTTTTACTCTCGCGTTATTCATCACTTTAGCGCAGCGTGTCGTAATGTGCGTCCGTTGTTCTTTGCAATTACGGTTAGAATGACTCTCACTCATGCACAAGCCTCAGCATTCTACCTTGCATTCCTTTTTGCCTGTCATTCTATTCATTAGAAGTTCTCCCAACAACCATGTTGCGCCACACTCGACCAAGGCGTACGATCTGCTCATCATATTCCAACGGTAGTTTTCTTGTCTGCTTTACTGTATTATTTTTAATATAAACTTAGTCTACAACTTAATCACCTACGATTCTCCGATAGATATATTGTATCTACCCCGAAGAGTTACTTTTTGTTAACTATAATACTATTTCATCTTTAAGTCCTCACAACTAAACGAGCAAAAAAACCAGTCTCAACATTACTTACTCATCCGCATTGTGACCTGGATCTCAGCAAATACCCACTACAGGGTCAGCGAATTTATCAGGCACTACCAAAAATACACTCCAACATTCTCAGAAAAATAAACTCCCACAGCGTTGTCTAATTGAAACAACAACACACTACATAGCCCTCCTGAAAATATGATAGCTAGTTTAATACGTTAATGACGCGAAACATGTTTCAAGAGATACTAAAAATGCAAACACTTATCTTACTAAAACTTGGTAATTAAAATGTCCTCGTTCAAAATAACTACCTTGAACGCTAACGGCGAATGGAAACATAAGCTTCAACTCATAAAATATCTCTCGGACTTAGAAACTGGTGTTTGCTCCCGGAAACGCACTAACAGGTATAAATTTGAAATCCCAAGTTACTTTTTCTACGCCACAAACCACCCTGAGGTAAAGCTCACGGCGGCACTTGTATAATCATCAAAAGAGCGATTAAAACACAATAAGTCGGTATCAAACTCGATAAACTATTGGGAACGTGAGTTAATAATGCGGGATATACAAGAGATGGCGCTACTCATGCCATAAGCATCTGGCAAGATTGTCCTATACTCCATTTGAAAAATACATTTCACAGCTTCAATTTTCAGTATGTAACATTTGCTTGAAGTGTAAACAACATATTTTTTTTCGCTTTCAATATGTCTAATTTCGTACTAACAAAACAACATTTGCGGGAAGTTCTCGAAAGGATCCAAGTGGTAACCGGGCGTAATCAGACGAGAGGATAAGGCGTCAACGTTTTCTAACCACCACAAATCAGTGTTCCAACCAAACTTCCCTAGAAACGGATTTCAGCTTCCCAAACAGCCATGTGATTCATTCCCTTTACGTTGTAAACTTCAAACTAGCTCAATTCACAGGTAGTTAATCCCAAAGAAGGCGCCAAGGCATGACCTCATCTGCCCAAAGATGATTATTGAGCTACAAAACTGCGCTATATCATTCCTTGTAATGCTCTTCAACGCAATATTCAAAGTGGGTTACTCTCCAGCTCTATGGAATCATAATTATGATCCCTAAAATAGGTAAAGACAAATCATTGATGTCTTCATACCGGCCAATAAGTTTGCTTCCGATGGTGTCGAAATTATTTGAAAAAATTTGTATTAAGGAGCTCATACCACACATAAACGAAAACAATATCCCCATACATCGATTTGGTTTTAGATCAAAACACGGCACAATCGAGCATTTGAACCGCATCACTACGGAAATCAGGACTGCATTTGAACACCAAGAACACTGCTCAGGCATATTCATTGACGTGGCTCAAGCTTATGATAGAGTATGGCATGATGGTCTCATCCACAAAATAAAAAGCATGTTTTCACAGAACTCACACAAACTGTTGGAGTCATATCTTACAAAAAGGCTATACGTGGTGAGATGTAAAAATTTTGCCTCAAATGAGCATTACATGAATGCTGGCGCTGCGCAAAATAATGTTCTCGGCCCACTCTTATACTTTCTATTCACCGCTAATATCCCTACAAATCCCCGCCTCATAACATCAACGTTTGCAGATGACACTGCAATCACGAAAAGCTCACGCTGCCCTAAAAAAGCATCGAAAGAGCTAAGCGATCACTTATAACATGACTCGGACTGGCTGGACAATTGGCGTATAAAATTCAATTTGGATAAATGTAAACACGTGACATTCACCCTAAATAAGAGTGATTGTCCGTCCATCATTTTCAACAACAATACTTCAACCGAAGTCACATACCTAGGAGTTCACTTGGATAGACGACTCACCTAGCGGAAACATATTGCAGCCAAAAAATCCAAATGAATTAGAACGCCACTTCCTATACTGGCTTTTAAATACAAGATTTGGTCTAAGCCTAGAACGGGAACGCAAGCCCAAGTAATGTCAGTCATCCAAAGAGCACAATCCAAAATATTTCGCTTCATGACAGGTGCTCCTTATCAAACGCGAACATCCACAGAGACCTCAAAGTTCCTCTTATCAAAACCGAGTAGGCCCAACTAATGAAGAGATATCACCTCAAACTGTCCCAACAACCCAACCATCTAGTTTACTCTTACAGATTAGCAGCCACATTCACCTACATCGGAATGCCCCAGAACCCTTAGTTTTATAAGATTACTACATACTGTTAGACTTTGTGTTATACAATATATTTTTTGTCTTTCCTCATTGCGCGTACGCTCAACGATATTTCAACGCATCACTGCTAACATTTTTTCCAATTTGCTTAATGCAATACTTATTTTGGCACTTTTTATAATCTGTATTTTTTTACAGTTTGCTTCATGAGTTCAACTTTCGACACAGACGACTTGATTGTTTTTAGATGTTTTATATGGAAAATTTCCTCCACCAATTCTCACTTTTTTGGTGGATTATCCAAAAATTTTATTTCATACAAATATTCTAGTGACAATTACGAACATAACAAAAAAAAAAAAATCAGCCAAATTGGTTAACCCTGACTCAAGTGATAAGATCATAAAGATTAAAAAGGGTTATTTGACAAAGACAACTTGATTGATTTTAAAATATGTATTGTAAAATATGCTTTGTACTGAAAATATTATCCACCAATTTCTCATAAATAGCGTGGACTTTTTCGATGTTTTAATAGTTATTCTGATATTCGGGGCAAAGACAAATCTGAATCTTACAAATCGGTTAATTTTTTTTTTTTTTTTTTGAGTCTATTAGTATGTTTTGTTGTAACTGTAGTTCATAGAAGGCCATCCAAGTAGCGGGTGCCGGCCATGGTATTCAAGGCTGTAGCCATTAAGTTTAAGCTTCGCGCGTATCGGTGATGAACTTCCACGGTTCGTAACAAAGTCTCAATATGGTTTGTGTTGGACTTCAGTATTTTCCTCATATATGAACGGGAAACAGGTCCGTTATTTCTGTCGTCTCGTAATCCAGTTTGGAGTAGAGCGTAAGATTCTTGAAATGTGTCAAGTAGTTGTATTGTTTCCAAATTATTGCGTCTCCGTCCAAGATTGGGATATAGCCCGAATGGCTTTAATTTTTGCAGTTGAAGTCATCCTAATTAGAAAAGTGAAACCCAATATCATATCAATATAAAAATCTCAAATGACACCTTTTGTGTAAAGAGGTATCAGTTTATTACCCAATCTTCGGTTTGACTTTGAAAAATCTCAATAGGTTTCTTTCCCTTGATTGATTGGATGGATCTATTATATTTTACTGTTGCTAGGAGAATTGTTTCGTCCGTATCGTCCAAGTTCTTTTCGAGCTTATTATGATATCGATGTTGTTCTTTAATGTGGTTTGAACACTGTGTGAGTTCACTGATTTTTCGTTGTCGCAGTAAATTATTTTGGAATTCTGATAAAAATTCAGTAACAGTAGTAATGCTGGTTTGACGTCGAGAATTATTCTTGATGCTATAGCTTGCACTATAGTAAATTTTGAAGACTTATCAATGGAGGTTAAAAAATATTTTGAACTGTTGACAAAATTTCGACATGAAGAATTTCTCCACTATAAATCGGGTGGATGTCCTCCCGATTATGTGTTTTGAAGGATGTCTATCGTATTTTGCTTGAGAGCATACCATACAATTCGCTGCAACTTCCTTTGCTTTCTTTTCCATGTTTGGGAAAGAAATACTCTCTCAGTATCTGCTTTATATTCTCTTGTGCAACGCGATGCGCTCTATTGTGTTCTGCGGTAACTATTTCCAGCTGGTCCCTTGGATCAAAAATATCTGTAACAAACTTTTTTTACCTGAATCTTGTATTAAGAAGCATTTCAATAAGCTTACGCTAGATACGGGATATTATGGATAAATCGCAATGAATTGCTTTCACAACATCTGCATTATCACAATCTTGCATGACCTGAAGTAGAGAATCCTAAAGGTAAGAGTGAAGTCGTCTGACTCCTAAGCTTCGATAAAAATAGTGCACTGCACCCCCGATCTGTGAATGACAGTTGGCAGCCCTGCGGAACGAGTAAAAAAAGGAAATACATTTCTGCATTTTTATCAATTTAATGAGAACGCAAATAAACTATCTTTTTACATTTTAGAAGTTGGATCTATAAAAAAACGTTTGTGGTCGTTCGTAATATTCAGACATCGTCGCATTAAATAAAAAAACAAAAAACTTTCAACGGAATTTGCAGATGCCAACTGTCCTGCATATAATAAATTAACCAGAAAAAACATCGATAAATGCGAGGGCGGTTCATTAAGTGTTACAAACCTATTCACTCGCGTGAAGAGTATAATGAAAAAGAATGTGAATGTCACGCATATAAATGAAATAGCTATCTATCGAACGCAAAAAAGAACCGACGATCAGCTGCTTTGCTGTACATATCAATGCAAGCAAGGTCTAAGCAAGTCAAGCATGCACGCAGAGCGAAGCCAAGTCTGCTTGCTTTCACAAAAAAAAAAAAAATATTAGTGAACGCAAACGTAGTGAAGGTTGTGTATTATTTTGCTTAACATTCGCTCTACTCAAAGTGTGTGAAGCACGAGTAATTCACCGTTTATCGTGGATTCCTTCAATACCATTATGAAATACTTGGAAGCAAACGTTATGCTTGTTACGACGGCGGTTCAATAAGGACCTGTGTTTGCAGATAGAGGACATTCCTGAGTGAAGTTAGTGTTATCATGTGATGTTTTTGATGAGGAGCTACCAGGACGCCGGGCAGACGTGGTTACCGAGGAAATCATTGAAAAATTCTACGACATGATTCTCGCTGATCGATGAACGAAAGTGCGCGAAGTAGCAAAGGCCGTAAGTGTGTCGACCGGAACGGCTGGACAACAAGCGGAGGCGGTTGTTAACTTCGAAGCAGTGTCTGGCGCAAGATCCGAAGGATTTTTTGCGTCGAGTTGTCACCGTTGATGAAACCTAGATTCATCATTACACATCAGAAACTAAGCAACAATCAAGACAATGGATTTCTCCCGGTGAATCTTCATCAAAGAAGGAAGAACGATTACTGAACAATACAATTGAAGCAGACATGGCTACATTTGGCGAAAAAAAAGGTGTTGTTTCATCACGATAACGCACATTCATCTGGTGAAGTCACCGCCAAACTGCATAAATTGCGTTATGAATCGCTGCCGCACCCCCGTATTCACACGTAATGGTTACCTGCGAATTTTTCTTGTTCCCTAGCATGAAGAAATGGCTTGCGGGAAAAAATTTAACTCAAACGAAGAAGTCATTGCCGAGACAGAGGCATATTTTGGAAAGTTGGATAAATCACATTTTTTGGAGGGGTTGAAAAAATGGCAGAAACGTTGGGAGAAGAGTACCTTTCTATGCTGAAAAATAAAAAAAATATTTTTTAAAAAACGGGTACTTAATGAACAGCCATCGAAGTACATAGAAACGTTGACCGTATGTGTTTTTTTTTTTTTTTTTTGAAAACGACATTATTTTCAAAATTTGTGAGAATAATAACAAAGTATTATGTCAAATATACATGAATTGAAGGTGAAGTTTCTTCTACGTGAACGAAAACTTTCAACGGTAAGTACGCGAAATCAACTGATCCAACGTTTGGTGGAACACGAGTCAAGCGAGGACACAAAGTTGCCAAGCATTATAATGTTTGGAGTCATCGCTGACACCAAATTAACGGAACTGCAATCTTAGATGAAGAATCTATAGAATATGATGGCTCAATTTTTACAAAACCAGCTTGTCAATAGTTACGTAAGGCCAAACAATAAAGACGCTTCTACAACAACACCACTTTAAGTACCGAACAACCACAAAGCAGGAACAACACTCCGATTCACACGACAAATTAAATAGCTACACCTGACCAACGAGAATTCGATAACTGTCAGTCAATTGATCGAATGTGTTGACAAATCTGTCGATACGTACCAAGGGAGCAGCACAAATGTGGTACGATGCCACATCAACGTTTCCGTACGTCATCATCGGAACAAACAACAAAGACGAAATGCTAAAACTCTGATGAAGTGGGTCACTTCTCGATTAAATATTCATTGACACAGAAACGCCATCGATGCACCACGCTCAAAGTACATCGAACCAATGAGCAGCAACAGTCGATGAAAACTTCGTGCAACACGACTTTCTTTTGGGACAGGATGTTATTGCAATCGTACGAGTTTAAAAGGCTGCCATTCGGATTGCAAAACGCACCAACTGCATAACCGCCTTATGGTCGAATTACAGAAACATGTTATAAAAGGCGACATGATAGACTACATAGAAGATATTTTAATTGGCAGCAATTGTGGCTTAACATTAAATATCGACAAATATGAATTGTTTGGGCAAACAATCCCATTCCTATGTTGCTAACTGCATCTAAAGGTGATCAGTCCTGGCGAAATCATAACAAAAGCGTTGGTATTATATTCACAACCGAAAAATGTCACAGACATACACAATTTTATGGGTCTCAGTGGCTATTTCTACAAGTTTATTGCTAGATATTCAATAATATCAGAGCCACTTCATAAGCTCTTACGAAAAAACGCATCGCTCAGTTGGACACAACAGCAGGATAACGCATTCAACAAGTTGAAACGACGACTCATATTGAAACCTACGATTGTCAGTCATCGCATGGGCACAGAACACGAACTTCATACGGACGCAAGCGTAATCGGACTCGGCAGAGTGTGACTGCAGAACGAAAATGGCCAATGGCAACCGTTTGCCTATTTCAGCAGGTCTACGACCGAAAATGGAAGGAAGTTCCATAGTTATGAACTTGAGTCTCTGGCCGTGGTTGAGTCGTTAGAACATTTTTAATATTATATATACGAGAAGAAAATTAAAGTTGTCACGGACTGTAGTGCCTTGCGAACGACGATGGAAAAACGGGAGCTCATACTAAGGAGTACCAGATTGTGACTGATTATCCAGGAATTCAACATCGAAATCATACCTCGGTCATGTACTCGTATGGAACACGTGGACCCTCTAAATCGAACCTGAAAATTTTCAAGACAATAAATGACCAGGCTGACTGGCTGTTCAATCTACAACTACAGGACTACTACAACGCGAAACGAAAACTGAAAACGACGATTGCGCCTTCGAAGTGCGTCGACTGTATCGAAAATACGATAAATTACTTTGGGTAGTGCCCAGACAACGTTGCTATCACATTTTGCACGAGTATCATGATAATGTGGGCCATATGTGTGTCGAAGAGACTGTGAAACGGATCCTTAACACATTCTGGTTCCCACGGATAAGAAACTAGGTCAAACGGTATATTAGGTCCTGCCACGGATGTCCCTTTAATAAGCAACATGATGGCCGTCAGACAGCTTGGTATAATTACGATAAAATGAATGCTATTCCGTATAGACACCTCCGAACGCATAAACGATCAACGTGCAAAAGCTGCGAAATGATTTGATGCAAAGCAACAAATGAACCGGCAAGCACAGGAATGTCACGCAAACTAGAACCATCTGTCATTAAATCGAAAGGATTCCGGAAGTCTGGATATCTGAAGATGACGTCTTCTGATGCCAATATGTCTCTTAGCGTGTTGAATGTCTAAATATCATCCTCGGACAGTTAAATAATTAAATTTTTTGATCGTTGGGCACTCACTGAGCCATTTTCGCCTTTCAATATATTGGTCAATGATCTCGCTCTACTAGCAAAAGCTTTTAAGTATCATCTGTAGTAACTAGCCAAGCCAAGGAAAGACCTAATTCAAATAATTTATAATAATGATACCACCTCAAACTTTTCTACAGAGGCTCTCATGCTGGCTATGTGTAATCTGAAGTATCTGTTTTATGTCCTTAACATATTGTTTTTTAGTCTTCGAAAAGATAATTACATCTTCTACATTGACTTGGCAGGTGTTACTGATCTGCTCGCTAAAAACGTCGACAATGGCCGTCTAAATAATAATTGGTGCATTTTTCAGGCCAAAAGCAAATCTGTAAAATTCATATTTTCCATTGTTTACAGCAAAAGCCGTTTTTTCCATGTCTCTGTTTGTCATTCCGATTTGGTGAAACCTTACTAAGTCTAGAGTTGAAATTATTGAGAGTCCCCCATGTTTGACAATATTGTTGTCACATTCGAAATTGAGTACTTGTCATCAATTGTCTTAGAATTCAGCTTCTGAAAGTCTCTTACTAAACGTTTCTTTCTATTACCCAATTCGTTGGCGCCTTTATTGTCAACAACTCAAACAGGGTTGTTGTGTGTTGACCTTGATAGTCTTTTGATGCTATCGGCAAGAAGTTGTCTAACTTCAGAATTTACGAAGTCACTAACTCCCATTGGATAGGGAAACCACTTCGAATAAACTGAGTCCTTATCGTTAGTTCGGAATTGGAATTATATCGAAGATATCCGCGGCTGTAGGAAAAATCAGCTTAGACGACGTTGGGCCGACAACCCACTTCACGAAAATAACTGTCAGGAGATATGAAAAGAAGCCTCGGAAGGAACTCGTAAATGGTGAGGACCATACAAGTGGAAAAACTGGAAAAGGGCGGCAAAAAGATCGAGTAACATGGAGGCATATTGTTCATCAGGCCAAAGCTCACAATGACCTGTAGCGCCAAATGATGATGATGATGATTCGTTGAGGTCAGCGAACGGTTTCCGTTACCTTCCATCATTGCAAAGAACTGATCCCTTACTGTTATGGGGTTTTCCTCGCTTTGAATTTTCAAAAAATTAACGTTTTTGCAATCCAAGTATAAAAGTGGTTCTTTCCCAAAATCATATTTTCTAATCTTATTTTGTAAGTCTATTTTAGAGTTTATTTTATTCTAAAGATCGAGGCCGATAATGCCATCGAATTTTTCCGAAAATATGCATTTTACTTCATTATTACCATTGTAAAATTAATAAACGGATTGGATACCCTAGATACCTCCTTAATTCGGCGAATGGCTTGATATAATTTTTCGAAGCCCCGGTATCCACTAATAAAATTATTTCTTTCCCTGTCCCCCTAGTATTCTACTGACCCATGGAAGCAGGGGAAAAATTAAATTCTTCGACATCAATTCCCTCGACGTCGTGTTCTACCTCAGTTTCGTACATCTCCTCTTGTTCTGTATCCTGGAGATCTTGGTCTATGTAATTGATCCATTGAAATTTTGGCACTCCGCCTCTTTCGGATTCTGATTAAATCCACTGCCATGTTGCCACTGCCGAGATGCCTGGAAAGCACTGCCAATAGGCTGCTGGCCCTGAACTGTCCTTTGCGATTGGGATCCACTTCCTGTGTGTTGTTTCTGTAACAATTTCCACCTTTTTGACGGTTGTTGCAATAAGGATTTTTTTGGGGGGGTTTCCCTGTCTTCGTTTGTTGTTTTCAAACTTCTTACACTGTTTTTATTGTCGTTGTTTCAAGCAGCAAAACATGTGGCGAAAGGGTATCACTTCTGATTTGCTTCTACCTCCTGGGCTAAGGCTAAGGCCTGGTAAGTCGGATGTTCTACACGCAAAAAGAATATCGCACAAAGGTTTCTTAACCCTGAAATGAATACTCGCAACGTATCCGCCCTATACTTTTCACACATAGATGATGCTAATACACTGTCGTACTACATTACTGTTTTGTTCATCAAAAGTATTAAATTTTTTTCAACTTCATCACAGAACTGTAAAACTGAAAAGTTGCATTGTCTCTATGTCGACAACTCTTGTTCTATGAGATATATTGGACATTTATCCGAATACGTGAAGTCTAGTCTAGCAATGATGGCCTTAAAATTAAAAACAGTGTTAAAAGAAGACAACGGTACATCAGCGGAACCTGTTATTTTATTCCTTAAAATTCCTATTGCCTGAAAATGGCTTAAACTATTTGTATCTTTGATAAATGGCTGATAAGTCGTAAGAGCTGCCAGTCGCCAAGACATATACTTTCATAGAGTTCCATCAAATTTCGGTAAGGGCTTAATTAAGTCAAGTGGTATTTTACCTCTTATTACTGCTGGTTTGGTAGCCGGTTTATATATTTCGATTGATGATATGTCTGGTATTTTCAGATCAAGTGTCTTGAAACGGGCGTTTAGTTGAGTCTCAAATGTTGTTCCTTGTTAGTTAAGAGCAGTCTTTACTGCTGTTTCTAAAAGTGCTCTTAATTGAGTTGCATCCATTGTTAAGTCGTTAATATCTGACAATATTTCTAAATTATCAAAGTGCGAATCTATTTACATGTTGTCGAGTCGTCACTGTCTGACACTATAAAGCATATCTAATTCACAGTCGCTCATAAATTTTTTGCTTCTTCTTTATACAAAACTGCGAAGTAATTTTTTTAAGTTTAAAAAAATGGTTACGTTCCCGCCGGTACATACCAAAGAAATGTGCTTGGCACTTGAAGCAATTTTAACAACACCTTCTGGTACCACCACAGGCTGACTTATTTACATAAATCCTTTCATAGCCCCGGCCTGTCAATCTAGCGCACTTTAAATGAACCATATTACTGCACATACAAGAGGAGACTACACGACTATAATTGGAATCAAAACAGTCTTCATTACTGCATGGACCGTAGCAGCACGAATTTCTTATAATTGAAAAAAATTAACAGGCAAAAGAAGAAAAGAAAAGTAAAAATATCAAATTGCGATAGTTTACTATTGGGGTATATAAGCAAAAATGCGAAATAAAATTCCTAATGGGATATATAATCAAAAGGAGAAAATAACGGACTCTCTATTATCAACAAAACAGTGTAGCTATTTAAAACAAAACAACGTGAAAGAACCACAGAAGATGCTACACTTGATACTCAAAAGCGCAAAAATGCAAACTAATGAATAAAAAATCTATATCTTTATATGTAAATTTCGAGTATATGGATTTTTGAGACTATTTTTCTGCTGAACGGCTAGACCAATTTCAATACATTTTTTTGTTGTACTTATGAGGTTACCTGGTGGGTCAACGACAGTTGGAATCGGTAGGTGGCACTGTTGTCGAGATACAGTTTTTTACCAAATTTTTAACTTTTCTTATATAATGGTAATAATGTTTTTTTTTTTGGTGTTAAGTGTTCTAGTCTTAAGTTTTTGGAAAACCACTGCAAAACCAAGCACAAAGCGTTTTTTACGTTTATTCGGTGCTATGCTTTGGTTGTTGTTATTGTTGCATTTTCCATATCATTAATTAATAACTGAATACGCACAAGAGTTCTCTTCTTTTTGTGTATGATATTCAAAGTGATCGGGCAAGAGCGAGACAGTGCGTGTCATTGTTAACGCTTTGCTGCTTCTTAAATTTTGTGTAGTTGTTGTTATTGCATTTTTCCTATCATTTATGAGAGAGAGATCGTTACATTTGTCTTCATATTTTTCATCTAAAATTCTATTGTAAAATTTATATAACAAAAAAAGTCAAAATTGCTCCGCTTCCGTCACTATCGAAGAATAACATAATGCTTCACATTTACACACATAAAACAATTTGAGTGTGTTTTGATGGACGCAACTTTGGCAACAGTATTAACTCTTTCGGTCCCGACGTTGCCCAAAAGCTACATGGCTGTTTAGTCGACGAATAGCAAAAAAAAGTTATGATTAAACATGTCTTAGAAATTTTTTTTTTTTTTTGGCAATAATAATAAGAACGAGCTCTTCAACCATCATCTACAGCAGGGCTGTCCAACCTTTTTGGTTCATTGCACCGTATTTCAAAAATCCGTGAAAAGTTGGGCCGCAGAAGCAAAAAAAAAAAAGTTTTCTCAAGTTGACGAGAAAGAAAAGGCTTTCCCAAGCGTACATATGCTGTTTATTCCACTCTGTATTCTATATTCTTTTCTGTGATACTTGCGACTGCGATTCGAAAACTAATGCGTCAATATCTGATTCTATTGACCAGGTTGCGATTCTCAGACAGTTCTCCAGAAGTTCATCCATCATGCTTGTTCTAATATTTGACTTGATGTGGTCAATCTTGAAAAAGATGTTTACATACCTATGTACGTACTTCCGAACACATATTATAGACACATATTAATAGTGCAGTTCAGAATACTTCTCTCTGCATAGGTATAACTTATAGAACAAAGATACGTAATGAAAGTTCTTCTTGTCACTTCGATTGGGGTTGGACAGCCCTGATCTATAGCCGGGTTAACTAGTACAATATAAACAAATTTTATACTTACTACACCTTTTTTTACTAAGTTTGTTATGAAGTTTGTAACTGTCAGAAGGAGGCCTCATAAAGTATATATATATATTCTTGATCAGCTCGACGACTAACCATGTTAAGTCCAAGACCCTAGGATTACTTGATCGTAGAGCATCCATACAAATATATCGTTCTCATGAAATTCGTGTCACGTATAGATGTGTCTTACAATAACCTTAAATGCATTTTCCAAACAAATACGAGAAAATCAGTCTGGATCTCTTACTCGTTCCAACACCTCTTAAGACATCTTAGTCTTAGTTTAAAAATCATTAAATGAGTATGTGATCCAAAAGTCGTGTGGGAACCCGAACCACAGATAATCGAGGCGGCATAAATGAAGAGTTCACCCTGTATTTGAGGATGGACGCCGCAAGGAAGAATACAACACAACCCTGTGTTATATTGGAAGCAGATGATTGAAACGTTTTGAAGAATGCCTTGAGATACGTCCCAGCGGTTGTAACGTCTTGTCTTCAAAGAGGCTTTTTTCTGAAGCAGGACAAATACTGAGAGAGCAGAGGAGCCGTCTGACTGCCGTCGTAGCCAATAAGCTTTTGTTTCTGTTTGCATCGATAATTAGTAAAAAATAATAATCGATGTCATTAATCGATGTTTTTTGGTCCAAAATGCAGAGTTGCTTTTACAAATCAGAACTTGAGTTCTATGCGTTAGAAAAATAGTTGGTTGCCTTTTAGTGTATTTTCGACTGTCCTCCTTTTATTTGTTGCGCGCCAACATTATTATTATTGTAGTGTTCAGAATTCTGTGTCCAATACTGAAGTGTTGGACAACTTTTGCCATTTTTACCAACATTTTGCCATTGTTTCAAACTTTTATGTAAAACATGTGATGAAGGCCTAAAACAATAAGCAAACAGAATATGCAATTTAGAAATTGTAAAATTTTTTTTAAAATTTTGATACATATAGCAGGGAAGAAAAAAGTTAGCTGAGAGAATTATGTGTAGAGAGAGATATACTACAATATTTTTGAATCATTTATCCACAAAATTTCTAGTTTAATTTCTCACAATTAGCCACAACGTTCCATGCGTATGGATAACCAGAATAAAAACCATCTGTTTAGAACTCAAGAATGCCACTATGAATGCCATATTATAACTCACAAAATTTTTACTCACTGTGGCTATTACTTACACATTTTTTTCGATGAATCCTACAGAGCTTTAATGGTACACTTTGCTTGTTGTCACAATTTAGAAAATCTCTTCTTAACGTCTGATTTGTAAGTGACGTAATATCACACAGTAATCACCATACAATACGGTTCTTTACCATATTGTGCAATAAATATCTACATATTATGAGATTTTAATATTCAATCTCTATTTAGCTATCAGTTTTATTGCACAATTCACTTATACTCAATACGGTATACATTACACAAAATAGTGTTCAATGATTTCATTACACTTAAAATGGAATGGTAACACTGATTTATCAAGCTAGATAATGCTGTGATTTGGGAACATTACACACATTTCAAAAAATTTAAGGATTAAATGAGTAAATGGAACTGAGAGAAATTTTATTTTCATATTATTGGTTTTATCCGATTGTTAAGAAGCCCACAAAAGGGCTAAATAGATTGTCGGCATATGCTCAAAAGAAAAATCGAGTTTAACAACACAGCAAGAAAACACGAGTTCTGTTGTTCGAGAATATAAACGAAGAAAAGGGTAAGTTGCTGAAAAAACGTATACAATCTTCATATTACTAATTATACATTAAGAATAATTGCGAAATATACAAAAACGCAGAGAATAAGACTGTGATGTCGATGGCACAGCATGGTACCGTAGAAGCTCTAGCAGTAGAGTTGACTAAAGCCATCGAAGCAATAATGCATCCAATGACGGTTCAACAAGCTCGTATGGAGGCTTACATGGCTTGCGAACGTTTTAAAGAAGAATCACCACTCTGCGCTCAAGTTGGGTTGTACTTAGCAAGCACTTCACACTTTAATCAACACGTACGTCATTTTGGTCTGCAATTAATTGAGTTTACTATTAAATTTAAATGGAATTGCATAACGCACGAAGAAAAAGTGTATATAAAGGACAATGCAATCAAAATGTTAAATTTAGGTGTTGGTCCAGCCACAGATCGTAGTTTATCTCACCTGAAGGATGCACTTTCACGTATAATGGTCGAAATGATAAAACGGGAATGGCCACAGCAATGGTCGGATCTTCTACCAGAATTATGTCAGGCTTGCAATAAAGGTGAAGCACAAACTGAATTAGTTTTGCTTGTCTTTTTGCGTCTTGTTGAGGATGTTGCTTTACTACAAACAATAGAATCAAATCAGCGACGGAAAGACATGTATCAGGCGCTTAACAACAACATGAATGATATATTTGAATTTTTTCTACGGCTGGTGGAACTTCATGTAACAGCATTCCGGGAAACAACAACACAAGGAAATTTTCAACAAGCTGACGCTCACAGTCGTGTAGTGGAAATGGTATTGTTAACATTAAGTGGTTTCGTCGAATGGGTTAGCATACAACACATTATATCAAGTAATGGCAAATTATTGCATTTTCTGTGCATTTTACTTAACGACAAAGCATTCCAATGCAATGCTGCTGAATGCTTAGCACAGATAACAAATAGAAAAGGTCAAATAAAAGAAAGAAAACCTCTCATAATGCTCTATGGCGAAGAACCCATGCGATATATATATACAGCTAGCCAACTGTTACCAGACACGTCGTCCGCTCATAGCATTGAACATAATCATATATTTTTAAAAAAACTTTTGCAAGTTTTAAGTGGTTTGGTGCAACAGCTTGTCATCCTTTGGGGTAAAGAAGATGCTTTACCACAACGTCCTCCGTACTTTGAAATTATGCTCGAATGTTTACTTTTGCTAGTGCAACATCCTTCACTAAAAGTGGCACATGGGGCAACACTTATATGGCAAATGCTGCTGAAGCATGATGGAATCTCAAAAGATTTCGCAACTATTCAATACATTCCTAAGTTAATACAGTTGATTGCGCCGCGTATCATTAAATTTGCATATCCCACAACTCGTTGCATACCGACAAATATTACTACCGCTGCGTATGTATGCATGGAGTTTGACAGTGAAGATGAATTCGCTGTTTTCTTTTTCCGTTCTCGAACTGACTTCCTCGAAATCTTTCGTCAGTCGACTATGGTGCAGCCCCTTGTTACATTTGCCTACTGTGAACAATGGCTTCAAGTTCGTTTACGTACTGCAGCGACTGAAAGCGGCAATACAGTGTGTAGTGTACAGGATCCAATATATTTAGAATGGGATGCTTTGGTCTGTGTTATTGATGGTGTGCTCAGTCGAATTTTACTTGTACCAGAGCGTCCATCAGTTCAGTCGGGTTTACGTTTATTGGAAGAATGTCTTAAGTTGGAGACAAACAATCCACTTATCTTCTCTATCCTATTATCTTGCATATCGGCATTATTCGTATTCCTCAGCATGTCATCATGCCTTATTACTTCAAGCAACTGTGTTGCAATGAGCGGTGCAACTCTTTTACCTCGAGTACTGGAAAAGATTTTTACTGCTTTGGTTTTCAAACCACTCAAAGATGTCGAAAATTTTCAACAAAAGGCTGCCAAAAATTTACGTCGTCATGCTGCATCCCTACTTGTTAAATTGTCACATAAATATCCACTACTCCTGTTGCCTGTTTTTGAACAGATCAATACACATGTTAAGTGTATTTTGAAAGAGCCAAGCACACAGCCATTGTGTCGCCTCGTGCGTACTACACTTCAGGAAGCTCTTATATTGATATCAAATCATTTCTGTGATTATGAACGTCAAACAAACTTTGTAGAACACATAATGCAAGAAAAACGTAATGATTGGATATGTTTTAGTGATAACTTTAAAACTCCACAAGACTTTATGCGTTTTGTTGGTTTAGATAAGCCGCCAGTTTACCCAATTGAATGTGACCCGGTTGGTATCAATCGAGCTCGAATTATGGATGCACTTCATGTAGTATTAGGGATTATTAAACGATGTACATGGCCAGATGATCCTGATCGTGCTCAACGAGGTGGTTTCGTTGTAGGCTGCACTGAACTAGGTAATCCAATATACCGTAATCCTGCAACAAAGCATGTAATACCTTTATTGTCGCACATACTTGCGCTTGTTCGCATACTCAATGAAGTCTTCAAGCCAGAAGCTTTAGCGGCTCTATCCGAAGGGTAAGTTTGAAACAAAAATTTGAAATGAAAACAAAAAACCTTTGAACATATTTCCATAATTTAGATTTAGGTCTATATATACCATGGTTGACCATGAAAAAAAATTACTTATGGGCATATGTGCTTTACCGGTTGACCCCTTGGATCCGACCATAAAACCCGAACCAACGCCTTTCAATAAAATGCAAACATTCATCACAATGCTCACAGAAGGCTGTTATCATTTAATGGGCTCTGCAGGTCCTTCACTAGGACGTGATCTTTATCAACTGGAAGGTCTTTCGGATGCATTAATCAACAGTATATTTAGTTGTTTCGACATTATACCCGATTACCGTTTGCGTCCAATTATACGAGTATTCTTCAAACCATTTGTTTACTCCTGCCCCCCAGTCTACTACGACAGTGTGTTGCTACCAATATTTTCACATTTGGCCCCAATAATGTGTGATCGTCTCACACGTCGATGGTTGTACATAACGTCACTTTATGAATCCGGTCAACTTAACGGGGATGATAATGATACTCAAGAAGTGCTTGAGGACCAATTGAATCGCACGTTAACACGTGAATATCTTGATGTTCTGAAAATTGCTTTGGTCGGTGGACAATTTGTCAACGATCATCCCCCTTTAAGTGGAGTTGTCGCTGGTTGTGATGTGACCATGGAAAACGAAGAGCACTCTATGGATAGTGCACCACAATCACGAGCTGCTCATGCGGCATTACTTTCCGATATTATAAGTGATCTTGGAGCAAAATTACTCCGCAATGACACGATTAGCAACTATATACTAATGACACTTTTGAATGCAATTGCTTGGAATGATGGCATGTGCAATATGCGAGCCGTTAATATAGCTGCACCAGTTCTGCGTTTCCTTGCGGCTGAGCATTTAGTGGATGCCAATAAAGCAGTGAGTGCATTTACTGCTGTACTCCAAGGTTTGCAAGTGCATGGTCAGCATGAAGCTAATCAATCGGGACTTATAACTTTAGGAGTACAATTCTATGAATTGTTGCGTCCAAAGTTTTCAATACTTACTGATGTGTTGCAGCACATACCAAATGTCAATTTGGCTGATATACATAAATTTGATGAAAAGATTGCTGTAGCCCCAATTAAAGGCAATAAAGTTGATCGTGCCAAGAAGGATATATTCAAGAAACTAACAGCACATCTTATCGGTCGTAGTGTTAATCAATTGTTTCGGCACGAAATTCAAATCGTAAATCTTCCACCAATGCAAACAAATAAAACAAAATTAGATGGCAACGATATTATTGATAGTAATCAAAATGCTAATCTACCAATGCTTTTTCACCACAGTGATAAGTGACGTTCGAATTCTACAACCAAATTTAAATCTACCAACGGTGATGAAAACATTGCTGTTGGTAATGGTGATGAAACAGGAAACAACAAACCAACTGCGACTGAATTAATTGTTAAATAAATAAATAAATAAGAACCGCGATAACATAAATTAAAAGTGGATTCAAATTTTGTATGAAGAGCGGAGCGAAATTCGTGAATTTTATTGTTGTTTTTTTTTTCCTAATTTTAGTTTTACATATGTTGATACCACAGACCTACGAAATTATATTTTTTTTTAGTTGTTTGAAGAAAAGAAAAGGTATATTTCTGTATATTATCCCCGGTCAGTGTAATTGTCTACCATAAAAAGGATTGTTCAGCCAAGCCTAACATATTTTTAAATGTATTACTATTTTTTGCTATTTATTTAAAATTATTTAAATATTTACTACATTTTTATTTTAATTTATGCATTTTTAAGGGCTTTATATTATCGTCTATAATGAGGGGTGTAAAAGTAGTACAGTGGGTCTGTAAGTTGAATTTTTATTCATAAGAGTAATAGATGCGTATATTAATGATTACTCTAAATTATAATAATTATAATTTATATAATTATTGGATCAATACTCCAATTTGTTATATTTATTAACACAAATACACTTACTTTCTTTTAAGGATATATATGTATATGTATTTTTTTAATTAAAGTGACTTTATACATGTAGGAAAATATAAACTAACTTTTAATACGTATTAGACATTTTTCGTACTCATTCTCAAATGATTGAATTTGACATTCGAATTCATTTAAATGAATTCCAGTTTTAACGAATCTGAGAGAACGTTCCATATTCTGATTTAAACGAAGCGGTGCCAAATTGAATTGAATTTTCTTCCAAATGTTATTTTCTTCTGCTTTGTTTGTTGGTATGCAAATACATTTGCATCACCGACTACATTTCACAACAACAATTGTGCACTCAAACTCTTCTCACAACACACATGTGCTTCTCTCCCCGACTACATTTTACAACAATTTCGAAGAATTTGTGTGCAATTCTTGTTGGAACAGCATCCACAAAAACTCAATAGCTCTAAAACCTCGCCTCCAAGCTAAACATCTCACGCTCAAATAAATTAGAATTCATTCATTTTGTGTGTGATTCTGAAAATTGAAACGAAAGATGTCTAATACGGGCATAAATCTTTAGCCTTCATCAAAATAACATTTTGAATTCAAAGAAAAAACGCAGTGAATTGAATTATAAGAAAAAAAAAATGATTTTAAAATAAATTCTTTAACTTTATTCAATAAACACCTCTGCATTATGTAAAATGAATTGTAATATAAATCCAGACAAGTGTTTTATGTATTGTAAATAAATAATTAGAAAAAAGGAAAAATATTTACTCTAAGTATGTAATGACTTTCAGTTTAAGATTACTTATTTAATTCAAATAAAAATATAACAATAATTTAGCATATCAACCGATTTTCAGTTAAAACAGTCCAATCAGGAACATAGGAACTTTTTATATATGATTCCTTTGTTAAGGGACGCGTCTGTATGAGATCCGTGCTACCACATAGAGAGCCACCCAGCCAGGCCGTAAAATTCTGTTTGCCAATGGTTTTATGGAATTGAACTTTTAACTTATAAATGGTATGGAAGCGACTACAATAATAGTTGTCGTTTTTAAGCAAGTACATTAGTTCCTGTTTGAGTCTTGCCATTAATCCCACTACCATAGCACCGCCACCAATAACAATAATGCTTTCGATTAGCGATCTACGTACATCTAAGGAACACTGAAGTATGGCACGCAGCACCAAATCCGGAAGACTATCACGTTCACCATTCATATCGAACATAACTTCGAAAGCTGTCTCACGCAAACTTCCTGGCACTATTATAGTATCTTCATCACTTATAGTATATAAAATGCTGGGTATTTGCTTATCTGGGTCAGGTTGTTTGCCTTCACGATAAGCATGCGCACGCTCTAATGTTGTTACAAAACATGTACGAATCTTAATATCCTCAAGTATATTTTCCGTCAGTAAAGATTTTGCAACCCCAGCCTTCATCAACTGCCGTTGGATTTCTTTATGCACAGCAAATCCACCATAGTTTTGATCTTTGAAAGACTGCATAATTTGAATGCCACCGAATATTGGCATAATTGTTGTCTCATTGTAACCAATATCAATAACAATAGCTGTAGACAAAGCAAGTGTCGAGAGTGCAATCATATGGGAAGGTACAAAAAGTATGGATGCAACTTCAAAATGCACAAAAAGGACACGTGCTAATGTCTCGCGTATTATAGTCTGACCAAATACATTTTCCACTATCACAATTTTTCGTTCCTTTGGGCTGACTAAAAGATGTCTGAAAGAATATTATATAAATACACTTATATTTACGGAGAATTATCAACAAATAATTGTATTTTTCATATTTAGAAGAAACAAACTAAACCGATAAACTCCATATGTACACATATTATACTTATTAACACATAAAGCACGATCGAAAAAAGGGCTTATACAAACCGCAAAATTAATTGTTTTACAATATTGTAAACTCACTTGAAGAATATTGTTTGTAAAAACTCGACTGTTAAATCGTACAATTGTGTTGCATTTTCATATTCAAACAGACGACGGGATTCTTCTAAATTTATTTCGGTTGGTATGATTTTCCTGGGATGTACCTCCGCAGCAAATCCGATTCTGCAATTGACAGAAAGATATGACGTCATTGACTCAGCACAGCGATTTCTCCATTCTTTGGTAATACTTATTAGTGGTGATTTTCAACATACTTTGTATAAGCATGACCAATGTCCAAAACAATTGGAGGTTTTTCCTGCATTACGCTTTCATAAAGAGGCATCTTAAATATATATGCTAATACAAAAAAAAATCCGTCAAATTATATAAAGCACTTATTTTTATGTAATTTGACTTAGCTTGAGCAAACACTACGACATCAGGCTTGCCAACTCCCAAAAATATTAACCCCTAAAAAAATACAACTTATGTATTAAAATATTTTGTATTGTGTATTTATAGTGCATTTATACCGAGCTGAATCAAAAGCGATTCAAAGTGAATCGACTTTATGGTTAGATTTTTCATTCAGATTTAGAAACAGCTGTTTTTTTTGGTTAGGTTATGCATTCAAATGGAACGTGGCGCGCGTTGACTAAATTCAAACGTAAAATTCATGACAAATACGTGATTTACGATTGCCTTTTCATTGAAAAAAAGTGACACACTAAGCAGCGATTAAAATATATAAACCATTTTAAGTGTACATTTTTGTAGTGAATAAAGAAAACAGAAACCGATTTAGAAACGGAAACAACAGTTCTGGATTTATGTTTTGCAACGTAGAACAGAGGAAGAACTGTTGTTTTATTATTATTTTTAATGAATTCAGAAGTGGTAAAGTGAAATTGAATTGGAAATTGACAAAATAATATTTAAGGTTTAAATAAGAATTAACAATAAAAACATAGAAAATATTTTTTAAAATAATTGGGCGTGTGCCATCTTGTGATAGAAGTGAATCGTCTTTAAAAAAGACAGAGAAAAAGAGATCATTTTAAAACAAATACAACAATTGCATTACACATGAGCAAAGGTACATTCATATTGCTCACTTTAATATATACCCATGAATGCATACACAAATTTAACGTTTTTTGGGAAAGAATAAGAGTAAAATTATATTTCGTGTATACAACGCTATGCATAGCAAAAAGGCGATATGTTTACGTTTGCCGTCTGCCCTTTCCTGTTCACAAATTAGAACACAAGCGAACACAACACAGCTTCGTTGTTTCTCTACTCGTACCTTCGCTTCTTTTTGTACAATTCACAAGCTGTTTTCATGCATATTGCTGTTATAAACATTTTTGTACACACAAACAAACTGCATGTTGTTGTGGAAATGTAATCTCTTTATTGAGTCTTTTTCTGTCAAAATTTGAAGACTCTACCTACTGTAGTTCATGAGATTCAGAAATCGAAAAACGTTACATTTTTTATTTTATCACTCAATATTTTATACTAAAGAAGTTTCACTTCAAAAATTACCATCAAAGGTAAAATCATGGACTTATTTTTAAAAACATTGGAATTGTTTATAAATTACTAAATAAATACAAAATATTATTTTACATGTTTTCGTTCAACTCCCAAAAATATTAACCCCTAAAAAAAGAACAATTTATGTATTGAAATATTTTTTTTCGTTCTTTATACTACCCAAAAAAATTTTTTTTTTTTTAATCCAAAAATAAACTCGCTGTAGAAAAATTAATGAAGAAAGAGGGGAAAGGAAAATAAGAACATATGTATGTATATATGTATATTTATTTCTTTTATTGTTCTTTATATTTCTCTTACATGTGAATAAAAGAAACCGCAACGAAGATTTCATCATTAATGAGATTATTTCGTCTTCTACTCATCCACTTCTGTCAAATCAAATCAAGAGAGCAGAATAGATTTGAAGCAAATCAAAACGTTTTGATTTCACTCAAACATTTGATCCAACGTCAATTAGTGCCATCTTCAGATCAAATCAATTCAGCTTTCTCTTTACTCTCACGATTTGATTAAATCGTAGACGTGTGGATTCCTACCTTTAGTGAAATGTCTCACGTACACTGTTGTATGAAATGTCTGACTCGTTTGGATACAACGAGAGAATTTTATGTTGCTGTCTTTGACCATGTGCATAGTTGTCTCAATTACGCCTCCATAAAGTGAATATGTAGAAAAGAAAGAAATATAGAAATAGATTTCACGTTTATGAAATATTTGAAGTATGCAGACGTGAGCGGTAGTAGAAAATATTTGTGAATTGCCGACGGCTACTGAAATTTTGAGTGCAAAGAAACTTTCGTCCTTCATTGACATTGGTCTGCACAGTTGAAAAGAGAAAGAATAATGATCGTTGTTCACACTCTCATTCTCACCTGCTGTACATGCAACCGTTGTATCATGTCTAGGGTCCTTTAAGCGCTGCTGTAAATACACTGCCCACACGCATTCAAAAACACACGCCCAAGTAGACATTTTTATCTATTTCGCTTTTTCACTGCATTTTGCACACAATCGGGATAACGATTTAATAGGAAAACAAATTTGCAGCTGCTCATTGAGAAGCAAGTCATTTTCTTATAAATGTTTGCAATGTAAAGAGTAGTAGTAAAACTTCATTTGAACAATATATTTAAACTGTAAGAAGCTATTTAGTTAAAAAAAATTAAAAAGCACTTATTTTTTTCTAATCATTTTTAATACGAGGGCGGTTCATTAAGTACCCGTGTTTGAAGATAGAGGACGTTAATGAGTGAAGTTAGTGTTATCATTGTGTGCTTCCATCTATCAGACGACGCTAATACAAATGTCAGACTAATTGATAGTTTTCGGCAGCTATGGCATCATCTTCTAATAACTTCAGTAACCCCTCTTTTTGCCGATAATAGCTGGGGCAAAAATAGATTTTTTCATGAGTTCATTGTTCGGAAGCACGTACATATGTGAACATCTTTTTTCAAGATGTGAAACACACCAAGTCGAAGATTTGAACAAGCATGATGGATGAACGTCAGGACTGTCTGAGAATTGCAAAACATCGTCAATAGAAGCATATATTGACGCATTAGTTTCCGAATTGCAGTCGCAAGTATCACATTAGTTGTGTGTCGAAAAGAATATAGAATCCAGAGTGGAATAAACAGCATATGTTGCAATCGTGATAAGTATGAATAAAATTCATTTTATTCATTCATTTCTTCATTCATTTTTTGTTGTGGGTTTTTCTCAACAGAATTTTTGTTTCTTTGTTCGGAATATATAAAAAAAAATCACGATTGGTAATGAATAGTTTATGATTACTACTCTGATCATATTTATTTTAATGATTATGGTTGATTCTTATTCACTAAAATTAGTTTGGAATGCTAGTCATGTTCATAATCACTTAGATTGTGGAATATCACTCATACCACAAAATCAAAATATAAATGAAACTCAAAATCACTTCAAACGAATTTGATGGCACCAACTACTCATTTTATTATGAATAAATAAAAAGGGCTTTATATTGATTATAATTGTAATTTTATTAGTGATTTTATAATAATTATTAGTGTTTAGTAAAGTCAAATTTATTCCATGAATCAGTAAACAGTTTAACTTTAGTTGTTATGTTTTGCTCCCGTTGGGGTCTACGCCATGTACTCGAGTTCAAATCCAACATGCCACCGATAATTTCCTTTAACAAACAAAATCAAAAAAACTTACTATGGGGATCTTTACAAATCAACAACCAACCAAAACTTACTTGAGCAAAATTCATTGGAAAACGGTCTTCATCTTCTATAACATGTGCAAAACCAGAGTTCATGGCAAAGTTAACCCAGAAATATGGCAAACCTTTCGGTATCGAGTTTCGCAAAGATTTGCGATGTAATGGTATAAGTCGTTTATTCACAGACCATTCATGCTCCGATTCTTCAATAGCTTTCTTGAAATAAAATGGAACCATTTCTGCTTTTGAATACGGTATGGGTATACAATGTATAACAAGATGTGACCAACGATGAAACTTATAAGCAATTTCATAGAATAGCGCATCCTTTTTTTGTGCTTGGAACATTTCAGTCAATGCTCGAAAGAAATGTTGTAATTCTTCCCAAGTATCTTCGTCGAGTTCGGTCGAACAAGAAATATGCTGCATGGGCGTTAGGACGCAATGACCAAACTGTAAGCCTTCATGACGAGGCAATGCCAAATAAATATTTTCGCCAACACAAATAATTTGGCGTGTGTCCATTTTATCCGAATCGAAGCAAAATTCACAATTATTCATATTTTCAGAAATAGCACAATGCAGTTTTCTTTTGTTGTTAACATTCTGTGAAGTTTTATAGCGAACATTGTGGGCGAAACTGTCCTCAAACTCGTTCTTATGTTTTTCGTGTTTTAAAACATCAGTAAACTGCAAGTGTACATTTGCGATGCTGTTGTTCTCTAGTTCAAACTACAATAAAAGAAAATAGAATAAGTAAACAATTTCATCCACAGTATGCCACATACTATTTGTTTCATATCATAACGATCATCGTCTGCATAATAGCGAACGCGTTCGCCATTGACATGGGTTTCAACTCTTTCTTTCTTTTTGCCTTTACGAACCCTACGATCCTCACGTGAATCAATGTTAGATGAGGAAGTGCATGTTTCAGCTAAAAGACTTACATTACTACGTTCAGCCATGTGTTCCTCATTATAAGCTGCTCCATCTGAATTGTTTTTCGAATTTTTTATATTTGCATTATTAAAACTGTTTGTGGGTGTACAAATTATACGCGCATTCTCAAGTTTTTCATATAGTTTAGCGGCGAGTTCTTTGTTGCCTTTAAGTTCTGCTTTCATTGCTTTTGCAGCCAACTGATTTAAATCATGGTCGATTACAAACTCGTTGGGCTTCATTTGAACTAGTTTGTTACTACTTACTTCTGGTAAAGCAGAAGAATAAAATTTCAGTGGAAGTTTATTTTGGTGAGTAATATTGTTACTTTTTGATTTTTTTTGCCAATTCCGATAACTTCTAGACGACACCAATTTTCTGACATGTGTCTCATTGGCCCCAATTTTGCAATCATCGGCGTTTTTTTGCCATTGAAACGGTAGTCCAGTACCCGTAATTTTCCAATAGGGATTGAGCTCTAACTTATTGTGAACCGGATCATATGAATCAAGTTGCTGTTTTTTTTCATTTGATTTTTTAGATTCTGTCCATTCACATGAAAAATTCTTTAATGATAACGCATTAGAGTCTTTTATCCAACTTTCACGTTCCAATATCCGTGTCGGTTTCAAAGTTCCTAATATTCCAGGTTTTTCGATCCATTCATCTTCGTTATTACTACTGCTGCTCCTTTCATTGAGTTTTTTACTTTTTACTCTTTTTTCTGACTTCGCTTTATATTTCTTTTTTGATTCGCAATGCTTAGTGCATACGACATGATTCTTCTCCATACTTTTTTATATACTCAGGATTTATTTTTCTTTATAATTACTTCATATGCTTTAAGGGCCCTAAACACGATACAACCGTTATAGGGTATATTTAGGGAATTTTATCATACTGTAATGCGGCGTAGACACGATACAACGTTTGTAAGGGAAATTTAGGGAATTTTATCATAGTTTAGTGAAATGTCTCACGTACGCTGTTGTATGAAATATCTGGCTCGTTTTGATATTTCTTACAGCGAAGAATTTTATGTTGCTCTCTTTGACAATGTAGTTCATAGTTGTCTCATTTACGCTTCCATAAGGTGAGTATGTAAGAAAGAAATATATATAGGTGTAAGTGCTCACTTTTATGAAATGATTTGAAGTAAGCAGACGTGAGCGCTAGTGGGAAATATACATATATACATGTTAAGTGCCGACGGCAAGTGAAATGTTGAGTGCAAAGAAACTTTCGTACGTCGTTGACATTGGTCTATACAGTTTAAAAGAAAAGAAATAATGATCAAATGACATTTTAATTTATTCATTGCACATCAATAGCGTGTGGATATATGCGTATCACCCGGAAACAAAACAGAAATCTACCGTGGGGGTTTTGTAAGACGAGCCAAATGCAACAAAAATTGTTCGCGCTCGAAGTACAGCGATTCAAATGGTAGCCTGATTTATCGGTCGAATGGGTGATCTGGCCACTGTTCCGTTTGAGCAAGGTAGTAAAGTCGATTCTGAGTGGTACTGGTCTTGTACCGGAATGCTTCAGTGAAATTCGCAAAATCAACTGCCAAAGATGAATCATTCTCCATCATGACAATGCGAGCTCCCACACATCTCGTCAAACAGGTGAATTTTCGAGCAGTCAAAACATCAAATTGATCACTCATCCGTACAGTACAAATTTGGCACCCAATGACTTCTTATTGTTTTTGAATATAAAAGGTAAACTACGTGGTGAACAATTTACGCCGAAGAAGTAGTTGAAGCGTTCAAAACTCAAGATATTTAAAGTGATCGTCGCAAGGTATTGGTGCGAAGGGGTAGCAACGCGCGCTGATACAGCTACTATCTAATAATGATTGCCAACACAATCATTACCAAGCTCATATCGTACGTTCGCTATTAAATTTCTAATTCCTCTACATGGAGACGTAGGTTCGTAGGTTCACCTGCCTGTGGTTTGGTTTTTTAAACATTTTTAATATATTTTTTTTTATTGTAATAAATGTTCCATTATTAATAATATAAAATAATTATCCTTTTTTTGCCCACTTGAATTTTTATTTAATGTCGCATGGGAGTTTATTTTTAATAGGGTTAGTCCGACTGTGTGATTTTTTTTGATTTACAAACAATCATACTGCTAAGAGAAAACAGATGAGGTGGGCTAGGAAAGAAATGTGGAATTTCTGATTAGAGGGAAGGGGGTGTGTGGTCAGCGAAAGGTCATCGGGGGTAAAAAAGGAAAAAGAGATGGCGCTACTCATGCTATAAGCATCTGGCAAGGTTGTCAATAGCGAAATTCTCTCTGAAGGTGCAACTTTCCCCACTTCGATCCAACCTAAAAGCGATTTCCGTAATCTATGTTGCTTCTTGCCTAAATCAAGTTGCCCCGCCGCGATCAATTTGAAAAACAAGGAAACACCCAATAGCATGTCTATCGGATCTCGTGAACTAAGCCTCGGATCAGCCAGCTTCACATTCTTTGGCAACTTCCCTATTTGTACTGTTTTGATGATAGATTGTAATTTCCGGCAACACACAGAAGTTCCTTGCCATTGTAAAATTTACCACTGAGATTTGAACGTCACTTCTGCAACGGTTATGTAAGCAAAAGATCATTCATGCATCATTTAGCATCATATTACATTGATTTAACATACAAGTTAATTGTTGGTGTTATTTATTGTTATTGTACGTCAATATAATATTGGAAATGTATACAATAAACGCTTCATTATGTTTGTTGCACCTTCATTCTTTGAGCCATATGACAAAGCCTACAGTTATCTGAACAATTGTAATGTCCTCAATTTTCCTATGGCCAAATATATATGCCTTGGGCAGACAAGTGGTGAGCCACCAGCGTATTTAAGTGGGAGTCAACCTGCACTCACTTATCAAGATCAAAAATTTGTTAACAAGTTGAAGAATTTGTCCCTAAATGAATCACAAAGTGATGCATTCCAGAACTCATTAAAATTCAATTTTAATTTAATCCAAGGACCACCGGGAACTGGCAAAACACATCTGATTTTGCACTAAGTTTTTGCTTGCACTAAGTACAATGTTGAGAGCTAATGATAGCATCGTTCGTTTTGGTTGACAAACACGCTTACCAGATATTGCCGTGCTGATATGGCAAAGAAATTAATATATTAATAAGATAAATAAATTAATATTTTAATAAAATATGTAACAGCCTTGGGAAAAGGAACTATTTCCATTCGTTCCATTTGAATGTATAACCACAATAAAAACAGCTGTTCAGAGCTCGCTCTCGGCTTTCTGAACTTCTGAGCAGAACTCTCCAACAGAATTCGCAATCTGAACCGGCTATAAGCTAACATGAGAGAGGGCAAAACACACAAAAACTAATGGGGTACCGGTATAAAGGAATAAAAATCTGAGATTCAATGCTAGAGCAATATAACAACAACTTAAACATCGAAATTGTTATATGCTTGCCACTGCGTGAAGAGTATAAAACTCATTGAAGAAGTTAATCATCCGAAAAAACCTTCCATATACATATATAATAAAAGAATATTTATTTAATCTATGTTACAAATAATTTCCATTTGAAAAATACATTTGACAGCTTCAATTTCCAGTATGTAACATTTGCTTGAAGTGTAAACAACATATTTTTTTATTGCTCTCAATATGTCTAATTTCGTACCAACGGGAAGTTCTCGTTTACTTCTTTAATTTGAAGAAAAGTTCAGCTGCAGCCCATCGATTGCTCTCCGAAGCATATCTGGAGTATGCTCTGTCGATTTCTCAGTGCGAGAGATGGTTTTTACGCTTTAGAAGTGGTGATTTTGACGTGGAAGGCAAGGAGCGGCCAACCGGTCTTCCGAAAACATTTGAAGATGCCGAATTGGAGGCATTATTCGATGAAGACTCATGTCAAACGCAAGAAGAGCTTGCCAAATCATTGAGAGTAACACGTCAAGCCATTTGCCATCGTTTACAACAATTGGGAATGATCCAAAAGCAAGGAAATTGGGTCCCATATGAATTGAAGCCGCGATGCGTTAAAAGACGTTTTTTCACGTGCGAATAACTGTTTCAGCGACAGAATAGAAAGGGTTTTTTGCATCGTATTGTTACTGGCGATAAAAAGTGGATCCATTACGACAATCTCAAAATCATACGGCTACCCAAGCCATGCCTCATCATCGACGGCCAAGCCAAGTATTCATGTTGCCAGGCTCATGCTCTGTATATGGTGAGAACAGCTGGGTGTGTTGTACTATGAGCTGCTGCAGCCGAATGAAACGATCACGGGAGAAATCTACCGACGACAATTGATGCGTTTGAGCCGAGCATTGCCAGAAAATCGGCCACAAGATGCCGAGAGATACGACAAAGTAATTTTGCAACATGAGAATGCTCCGCGACATGTCACATGTTCTTACGAGGAAGCTAAAAAATGGGTCGATGACTGGATCGAGGCCAAACCGGCCGAGTTTTTTCGCACGGAATTCGTATGCTTCCAGAAAGATGGGAAAAAGTAGTGGCTAGCGACGGACAGTACTTTGACAATTAAACATATAATCATTTTTTCACAATATAGGCTCAAAATATGAAAAAATCCAATATATAAAAAAGGGAGTAGTCTGTGTTACGCAGTGTTCATGAAAGAGCTCTTTTTAGGATAGCCGTACGGTACTTAGGTGTCATTATTTTTATACTGTTCACGGGAGTGAATAGTATTATAAGTTTCTCATGAAGTTTGTAATACACTGAAGGAGACATCGCAGACCACAAAAAGTATATATATTTGTGATCAGCACGATGAGGCTTGTTGATTTAACCATGTCTGTCTGTCCGTCTGTACGCGAACTTTTCCCTCAGTTTTTGAGCTGGAGAGCTGAAATTTTGTACATAGGTTTCTTTCTACGTCGGACAATTCATTCATCGGAATCAGCCGAATCGCACCACTGGGAGGCGTACCCCCATACAAACTCCAAGGTCAAATTAATGTTTTATTAGAAAAAAATTTTTATTAATAGTTCGATCAAACAGAAATTTGGACATTATGAGTTTCTAGTCCATATCCACAAACCACGTAAATTTCATGATCCTAAGGAGGGGTACTTCCAATACAAACCCCCTTTTAAATTGTTTTTTATTTTTTGACTTACTAAACTGAATTTTGGACACAATTAGTTTCTGTTCCATATCCATCAACCATGTTAATTTCATGATCCCAGGGGTACCAGCAGGGGCACCTCCCATCCATACCCCCTCTCAAGACAAACTTATAAAGAGTAATTGTACAATAAAGTGCCACTCAAACTGTGTTCTTTGTTGATACTCAAACTGTACCAGAGAGCAAAAAAGTTTTCTAGCGGATTCGTGAAGAGTATAACATCTTCGGGATAGTCGTAGATACCCTTCTTACTGATTTTATTTGTGATTCCGACGGTTGGTTGGCTTTGTTTTTTTTCCTATAATTTTAATTTGTTTTTATTGAATTTTTTCTAAAAAGTGTTAGTCATTAATTTTAAGTAACTTTTTTAAATAGCGATTTTATTTATTTATTTTTGATTACAGTTTACTTGTGTTTTTTTTATTTATTTTGCTAATGTTTTCTTTTTATTTTATTCTGATTTATTTATTTTTTTTTTTGTCGCTAAGATAATGTACGAATAAATTATACTGCTTTTGTATAATCGCGACTAGGCCATAATAGTGGCCTGCTGCCGTGAATTGAAAACTGACCAGAGGGTTAGCTCATGGAAGGGTGGGAGCACCCGCGCCACTTGGCATCGGTTCTTCGCAGTGGTATGTAAAGTGAGTAGGGAAGGGTAGGTATGTGTATTTTTTGTTTGATTCTATATATGAAGATGTGTTGAATTGATTTGAGTGATGAGAAGAGGATAGAGTATATAAATAAATTGTACGCCCTGTTCCCAACAGAGTTGGTGAACAACCCCGCTCTGTGTCGCGGCTAACTGCACAAAAACTCTGTTGGGGATTAGAAATGGTGGGGTCCGGTACATTAATCATATATATTATAAAATAATAGAGTTATTCTATAGTAGTATAAAATGACCCAACATAATTAATTAATTTTTCAAAATGTGTTTTGTTGTATTGCTTATTGTTTGCAGTAATTACAAAGTGTTAAGAAAATACAAAATTTTTTATAATGAATAAAAACAAAAGAATTTTTTTTTTTACTAAATTCATGTTGTCATCAGCCGGTTACTTATCCGATTACTTACCGCAGCTCATTTTATTTAATCAAAAGATCGCAAGACAAACCGTTAACCGAAATAAGCGATTACATCAATTTCAAATTTACTTTACCGAAACCGAACATAAAAAAAAAACAAAATATGCCGAAAACAAGCGAAAAAGGCAAATTAATTAAATTAACTACAGAAATGGCAATAAATGACTTATTATTTTTGCAAATTTTTGATAATTACGATGGTAAGATCTAATATAAAATAAATGTATATATAATTTCGGCAGGGTTGCCAGACAATTAATTGCCACTGTGGAAAGCTAATATTTTATAAAATTTGTTCAACTCAATCGTCGCACAATTTTACGCAATTTTATGCCTTAGTGGGCCTATCTGCTGACATATCGTTGTACGTATATACTTTAATCCAATAGCTCCATTCTTCAATTGCTCTCGTATGAGTCTTAATGTCAACATGTTTGGTTCTGGGTGAATATGAGTTATTGTTTACGATATGTATGGTATTCTTATTGTCGCAATGTACCTGGACTGAAAGTCCAAATGAAGTTCTTCTTGAAGTCGCATATGCATTCCTGTAAGGCACAGACTACGGACATGAACTCCGCTTCTGTTGACGACAAAGCTACTGTTTGTTGGCGGCGCGAGCACCACGAAATTGCTCGCTTTACCGCAATTCTGTGTGCCTGCCCTGAATTTGAAGAAAACCGACTTAATAAGGTAACCGCAAAGCTTATGTCGGGACGTGTATTCTGGGCAGCATTAAACAAGCTACCAATTGCCTCCATGTAAGGGACCTCTCGCATCTCTTCAATATCTTTGTCAACCGTTGGGCACATCTCAAAAGTAAGCTTCCGAGACATGTCGAGAGGTGTTGCCACTGAATTACAATTGTGGCGGCAACTGATGCGCTCTCTGTCGACAACATGTGTGCCAAGTGAACACTAAATAATGTAAAACAATAACTAACACTAAATAATGTAAAACAATAACTAACACTACAGAATGTAAAACAAGAACTAACACAATAAGAATGTAAGAAGAAGGACTAAGAAAAAGAATACAAAACAGACGCGTATTTACAATCAGACATAAAAATAAAGATTATTATAGGAAAAACCTATTGGTGACACCGACTGTTCAAAACAAAAAAAAAAAAAAATAAAAAAAAAAATTATATAAAACAACACAAATTAATAATATCAACAAAATACATTGAAAAAAAAAAAACAACACACACACACACATACACACATTTATAAGCAGCCGGCAGAGTGAAAATAGGTGGACTCGTTGCAGAATCCGAGAGCAGCAGCAGTCCCTCAGGTGCTTCAAATGCCTTGAAGTGGGGCACAAATCCAGTGGGTGAAAGAGTGCGGTAGACAGAAGCAAGTGCTGTCTCAGATGTGGTGAAGAAGGGCACCAAGTGAAAACGTGCACTAACAA